>JANRGW010026900.1:0-15863 GCA_024733675.1 Psilopsiagon aymara | reverse complement strand
AAATGGCGGCGGCGCCCGGCCTGCCTCACCCGCGCCGGCGCCCCATTGGCTACCGGCGGTGTCACTTTGATGGCAGGGGCGGGGAGCGCCCGCCTCCTATTGGTTGCGGGCGGGCCGAGGGGCGGGGCTAAGCGCTGGGGCGCGGCGCCATTCGGCAGGCGGATGGGAGGAGCCATCTTGAGAGCGGGAAGGAGGCCGGGAGGAGGCGCGGGGCCGCCATCTTGATTGGGGGCAGCGCACGGGGAGAACGCGTTGGGCGCCATCTTAAGTACGGGCAGGCCCTCTGCTGTGGACGAGGAGCGGCGCTGTCGCCGCCATGTTGGCCGCGGGCAGGAAGCGAAGCGCTCTCGGTCGTTGCCATCGCGGGTGAGGGAGCGCGGGCTCTTCATAGGAGTGAGGTGAATGTGGGCAACAGCGCTTAACAGTCGCATTTGGGATGCGAGATAAAACGGTTTAATTGCAGTTAATGTGTTAAGGATAAAGATTACCCTCTGGGGAGGCAACCCGTAAGGTAAGACACAGCACCTACCTGCTCTGCTCAGGGATGAGGATAATATTTTGTCCTAAGTTACAGTTCTGACACTGCTGACCAAAGCAGCTCTTTTTCCAGTCAGGTGAACCTCAGTGGTTAAGTAGATCAGCTTGTTTCACTCGTAAGGTGTGGCATTGGCTGTAGGTCTTAACTTGCCCAGAGGTTGTGGTAAAATCCATGGATTTCTGGTCTTTGGGGATTTTCAGGCCTCCCGAAGGTTTGCTCTTCACGTGCTGGGCCATCTCTGGTAAACTGAAGCATACTACAGTGGATTTAAATGGGTTAGATCTTCAAAAGGATCCTCGAGCTCACTGAGGTGAAGGCCCCCCAAAACACAAGGGAGAAGCAGACCCCAGCCTGGTCCTCGCTGGGAACAGGGCTGGTTTACCTTGTTCCTCTGCAGGAACAGGCACACGAGGAGCAGGGTCCTGCTGGAGCCTGAGCAGACCTCGGGATCTGTGCCCCAAGGCCCTGGCTGGTTCCTCTCCATGGACACTAATGAAATGCTGTGTGTCTCTGTTTAAAACATAGACAATATTTGCTCACTGGGAATTCTCCTTGTTTTCTTTGCCTCACTTGTCATAACCCTCTCTGTTGAGTGCAGCACAAGAATTAATTGTCCCAGACCTTGTCCCTTGTGTAGCATTGAGTCAAATATCAAATATCTAGCCCACAATGACCTCGCTTCGTTAGCTGCAACCCTCTTTTGAGAGTTTCCAGGCAACATAATACAGATCTTCACTGTAGGAAGAAGCCTTCGTCCCTCAGCAGCGGAGCCACGCTTCTTGTACAGCTCTGCCAGCCAGCGCTCAGCAGCAGTAACCACTAACACAGAGCAGTTCCACTGCTGGAAGCACCTGAGCTGCAGCACCGCACATCAGGGGCAGATAGGGAAGTTTGGAGAGGGATTGGAAAACCAGAGTGCACATGAAATGGGGAATCTTATCCTGGGGCAGTGTTTCTGCTTAACGGCAGGTGGCTTTGGCAGGTCCAGACATGCATTTTATAGTCTCATTTCTTTCTGAAGCACACACTAGGCACATGAATATGGAAAAAGAAAAGTGATAAAAGTGAAACCATCTATTATTTTCCCCCAAGTACATATTACTGTGTTGGTTCCTATGGCACCTTACTTTCTCAGAGAGCAGACAGCCCTCACTGCCCGGAGCAGACAGCAGCTCACTGCCATTGATATTGGTAGCTCTCATTTTCCTGTCTTGGGTTTATTGGGCTCCTCAGCTTGTTCCAGCAGTAAAGTTTAAAATAGAGAAAAATAGGTTCTTGCCTCTTGCTCCAGGCAACTGAAGGCCCCAGCTGAAACCAAAGGTATTTTGCTGGGTACCGCATATGAAAGGCCACAGATAAGAAATTTACAACTCAGATGAGGCGAAGAATGGGAAAATGATGGGATTATTCGATCCACTTTGGAGCTGTTGAGCTGAGAGCCAGAGAGAGAAAGTGGTTTGATCAAAGCAGAGCAGGAACTTAACTCCCAGCTCACAAGCCACAAGGCACCTTCTTGAACTCTGCCTGGTTTTAAGCTGTTTCCCATGGAGGTGTTTCACTTCATCTTCACAGTACCCTGCTTTATGTACTGTAAATAAGAAACTCCTCTGGAGCAGAGGATGATGTGGAGACAAAATCACTCCCTTTAATATGGGATACCTCAGTCCACTTGTAAAGAAGTGTTCCCTAAAGAAAGGCCCCCTGAACATGGCATAAAGGTTTTAGAAAAAGAATCCTTAATGCTAAATACTGATCACTCTTTGCTCTTGACATTAGTTCATTGCATGCACCAGCTGCTTGTCGTGTATCTTTGGAAAAGCAGAGGTGCACCAAAGAATTCCTGCTTTTCCAAGAGCTCCCCTGTGCAGCTGTGGCCTTGCTTAAAGGACTCCTTCAAGGTTCTTGCAAGCTCACTCCCATCTGCCTTAGTTGTAGCAGGAATGCAGATTGTGCAACATTTCATCAACCATTTTGCCTGTATCTCTTTTGGGTTGTTTTGAGAAAGAAATCCCATTAAAACGGCCATGGGAAAGAAACCAAAAGAAGGCAGAAAAGAGACTTCAGGTTCTTTTGTAGGACCCAGCTCAACGGTCCCACCCTCCAGCTCCGGTTACTCACATGCTCCAAAGGCCTTGCTGGGACAC
Source organism: Psilopsiagon aymara (assembly GCA_024733675.1). NCBI lineage: Eukaryota > Metazoa > Chordata > Aves > Psittaciformes > Psittacidae > Psilopsiagon > Psilopsiagon aymara. The sequence goes on along the minus strand of JANRGW010026900.1, from coordinate 13,181 downwards.
ACCCAGGTTTGTCTCTCTTTAAGCCCTTCCTGCCTCTGTTATCTGTTTGAATTTCATTTACCGTGCAGGGAAAACCAACAAAATGCTGAAACAAGAAAGACCCTTTTCCTGCCGTTTTTCCTTTGTGGCTTTAAAATAGCTCCATGTTCGCAGGACACTTTAGGGAACAACTTGCATTTGCAAACTAGCAAAGGTGGGGTTTTTTTCCCCCTTTTCCCCAACGTTTCTATCTGTAACCTGAAAATAAGAGGTGGAAAACTCACTGGAGAGCTGGCTGCAATTCCAGTGCTCAGGAAAAGTTCCTTACCTGCAGACGTGTGACATTACAGCAGCACACACTGCTTGCAAAGGGGAGGGTTCTTCCCATGATCCGTATGCTTAGTACTGATAGAAGGAACTGTTTCCACCTCATTCCCAAAGCAGGATTTTCAGGACAGCCACGGCCACCACAGCACTTTGAGGCCCCCTTCCAGGGCTAAGGTTGAAAAATGCTCGACAAGCAAATAGATCTGCACTTGGAACGTCTCTTAGTGTCCCATTGCACATTGCAATTTCACCTTTCAGCAGCACTGCCAGCCTGTTCCTACAGCATTTCTTGTGCTGCAAGCACTTAGAGCAGCTTCACAAGTTAAGGATAACCACAAGAGCTCCCTTTTTACGTTTCTCTCCTTTCTGGGGCAGGACGAGGGACTTGCTGCATTCAGATTCGGTTGTTATCAGTCCCTGTTGTTTCAGAACTTCCCCGCCTCGGCCGATGCTTTCGGGTGACTCATTTCCTGTGAGGGATGAACCAGCCGTTTCCTGGCTCTTCAACACGGGATGGGGGGGGAGTTTTTCTTCCACTCTGAGTTGGAGTGATCTGGATTCATCTCTGGTTTGTTTATACCCCCTGCAACTTGCACCACAACTGCAGCTCTTCACTGCAGCCTTCAAAGGTCCGCTTCTGTTGCCATGGATGGTGGCTGGCCCCTGCTTACCTGGGCCACAGGTCATTTGGGTTGTACAATTAAAGTCATTAGAGCAGTACAGTTTTAACAATGCCATCCTTCCAGCCTTTCCAACCCAGTGCTTAATGCAAGCCATTTCAGCTCATAATAAATAGAATGCTTAAAAAGCACCATAGGGCAAAGATATTCATCTTGCAACACGTATCTTAAGCCCAGAAATGGTGAACTATCCAAGAAGTTCTACCAAGATCCCATGCTGGGAAATCCAGGTGGGGTTTTTTGTGTTAGGCACAGGATCCTGGGAGGTTGGGTCAGCTTCTGTGGGGATTCTGGGCCCAGAATTCCAACTCTGCCCTCCAGCCTCTATTTCCAATTTCCCAAGCTGCTATTTATTCCTATTTCCCATGGTGATTCTATTGTGGACAGCTTACTTCAACACCACCACTGAGCTGAAAGCTTGGCCCCTGCAACACCAGCCTGAGGTATCCCAACTCTTTCAAGCAGTGTTTTACTGCTGTTCTTAAAAATTATCCTTTTAATCTGATTTCCCATCATTTCAGTTGAATCTTTCGATTCCTTTACCTGTCACACATCCATAATATTCGGAATGAAAACCCCCACACCAGGGCTGCTGCCTCCTGAGTCTGAATTTAGCACAAGTTAGAGGGATGAGTGCTGAATAATTCATACCCTTGATGATTTATTCATGCCCCAAAGTTGGATACCTCCTCTGTGAGTTTCCATTAGCTCACAGAGAATACGAGTTCCTCTCCTCACCTCCACAACAGCCCTGTCCCATGGAGCCCAGAGCAGGGGAGCATCGGAAACCATTCCCAGCTGGGCCTTCAGCGATGGTTCTGCTCAGCAGCACACAGGCCTCTTGTACCACTCCACACGCGTTAAGCTCTTTTCCACCAGTACACATGTAAAGAGGGATACTGCAGGATGCTCTGAGCCTGGAAACCAGACAAACAGGCCGTGACTCCGTGATGTGATACGGTAGAGCTGATCTTCTCCACCGCCAGAAATGGCAGGTTTATTTTACATGGTAAAGTCAGAGGTTCGAAGACAGTCATAACAAACATAGGGAGATAGTTTCCTACCCCTCAGGAAAGCTGGACAAATAGCAGCAGTTCAGACTAATCTCCTTCCTGTGTGGGCTATCAAAAAGTATGCCTTTAGTAGAAGTTGGGAAGCCCACGATGTGAGTTTCCTGACCTAGGTGAAGATTCTGCAAGCCATTCAAATTCCATCTGTCTAGAAACTATGAAGGATGGCTCCATGTTCCAGGGTAGCCTCCAGACCCACAAACAGCACCACCCCTCCCTGGCTCCTATGAAATTTCCTGATTGTTTATCCTGTGCTCCTGACTCCTTTTGTCCTTGGACCAGGCTCTACATCAGCATAATTAAAAATGCCAAACACGCTTGAGAAACTCTCCAAGTTGCTAAAAATGACTGTGAGTTTCCTCCCCACCGCCCCGCTCCAGCCCTCCCTTGCTCTGGCCTCAGCTTTACAAAGTGGTCTGTTTCCAGCCCTTCAGCATAGTTTGCATTCCACTGCCAAGAATGAACATTTATTTATACAAACAACCCTCCTTACAAGCACATCTCCCTGTGCTGTCCTGGGGCAGGGAAAGAAGCCTCATTGCAGCTCTCTCCTGCAATGGAGCTGCAGTGCGGAAGTCCCTTTTGCTTTAGTCACTTTTCTGCAGGGGAAGGTTCGTGCAGCCCGGGCCTTTCTGGTGCTACAGACCTGCTCTGAAATGGACTGGAATGTTCTTTCATTTCCTTAGAGCCGTTTTGTTGCCCTTTAATGATGGTGCCAGCATCAGGGTCCTGTGGTCTCACACTAGACCATCAAGGCCTTACAGAAACAGCCCCCATGCCTGTTTCTCCCAGCAGCACCCCCATATCCTGGTTTTCCCAAGTCTCTATCAGGCTGCTGGGCTGTAGGAATTCTTCCAGCAGAGCAGCTGGAATTGGGATCAGTGGGAAGTGAAGTGGTAGGTCACAGCTGAGCTGTACCAGCCCAACTGGGAGCTCATGTATTATTCCTACCAACCCTCCACCGCTCACCTGGCCGCTGAGGTTCTGTTGTCTGAAATCCTACCTCCTCTCTGGCCTCAGGTTGTCTCCTGTTGCATCTGCCGTGGGGATGGATATTACACAGATGCTGGGTGACTCCAGACGGGGAATGTCATTGTCTGGGCACAGGTCATTTAACTGGAAACAGGGGCCCTGGAGCGGGACGTGCAGGGCACCACCACGGCGTTGGTCACCCTCTTAACTGTCAGCACATCAGCTTTTCCTGCGCAGGAGCCAGCTTCCATTTCTCAGCTGATACAACTGCCCGTAACTAAGAGTAATATTTAAATTGATAGAGTTTACCATTGCCTCCACCAGTGACTAAGCTGAAGTGCTTTTGTTGGGAACTCTCATGCATGCATTTCTAAAGCAGCCTCCTAAGAAACAAAACGTTGAAGCAGTTGCTGAAGGGGAATAATCTTATGGACTAACAGCAAGTTGGTATGTTAGCATGTAGTCCCAACATTGTCTTTTTAGGAAGAAAACACAGCTTCTCCAGCTCTATTGCCAAAACCGAAGCCCATGAACTACAGCTAATGAATGAATTAGGAATCTCTAGTGACTGCTTTCCGTGAATCATTAGTGAGTATTTGATGGATCTCACTGCTTTGCTGTTGCAAAGTTTGCAAAGAGAGATTTACTTTTGCTTCAGTATGAGGGGTCAGTCCTTTCAATCTTGGTCTTCTTTACTGTGATAAACACCAAAGGTCTGGCGTCCTTTAAGAATATCCCTGTGACATGCCTAGGGATGTACTTGGGTCTGAAGAGATATTGCTCTATTCAGGAAGAGGATCTGATTAGCTCACAGAGCGTCACCACAACTAATATATAGCAGGGGAGAACACCCATACCTCCTCCTCAGCAGGCTTCCCTGCAGAGCAGGGTTTGTTCTAATCCTGCACATTATAAATGCATGCCTGGAGCACAGCAAAATGTCTCCTTACTGGATTCTTCACATGGCTTCTTTAACAGTGTTTTTCATTAACTTCTCTCAGTGAGTATCCTGGGAGGAACTGCAGCGGCATTGGAAGAGGTGGCCTTGTTCCTGAAGGAACATGCACACACACAGACGTGGCCTTCTAGCACAGTATTGGCCGGGTGTATTCTACCCCCTGCTTAGTGCAATGATTCCCCTGGAGCTAAGTGGAACAAGTGACCCCAGGTGGCAGGAAGCACCCTCGGACAGGAACAGCGACACACCAGCTCCATTTTAGAGCTGGCCGAATTGGCCTCCCTCTTCCTGACTGCTTTCTGAGGTCATGCTGCCGTTTCTAGCAATGCAGCTGAATTCAGCTCCTTGTTTCCACATTGCTTCAGGAACAAATGCATCCAAATACATCTGGAAAGTAAGAGGAGTGCCACAGCAAAGCGCTGTGTGCCTGCCATGAGCCCCGCATTGTCATACAGCCTCATAAAGACATCATTTTCCCAGGGCTTCAGCTCTATTAAACACAAAGCTCCAAATGATTTCCTACTTAGATCAAAGATGTGTTTGTTCCAGTGGCACTTCAGTTTAAAAGGCAATACTGGGAATGAATGAAATCTCCCCAGTGGCAGCTGCTGAGGTTCAATGGGTTTGTCAGTGCCATAATTACGCAGCGGACGGCTCCTGTTTGCTGGCCCATGTGTTCCTGAAGGGTGTTCTGCAATGGAAACAGCACAGGGAAGCCTTGCTCCCAAAGCTGAGGGGCTTCTGCTGCTGTGGGATGGAGACCTTCTGCTGTTTCACATGCTGAAACGTTAAGGAATTTCACATTCTGGTTCCAGGTTTCAAACTGGAGTGCTCTTACTTGACCAAACTCGATGGAAGTGTCCAACAAGAAACAGCAGCCTACTCCCACTGTCCCAGAACTGATGTGTTAATACAGACAGTAACCACGTTTCGGTATTCCCTGTACAGTTACAGCTGCTGTCTGGAAGTGAGCTCTTCCCTCAGCTGATGGAGGAGCTGGCACTGAGGGCTGCAGCAGGGTTTGCCATGACCCTTGGTGCTAAGATGAACCCACCTTTGCCCACAGCACTTCTTGGTGGTTAGGTTCTGGGTGCTGATGAGCAATGTCTGCTCCTTCAATGGCCATCTCCTTATCTAGGAGATTGGGCAGCAAGTTCTTGTCTGACAGAAACGAGTGTGTAGTAAGAACTCTGGAGTATTAAATTAGGCATTAAAAGAACATTAAGACGTGGACCTGCAAAATGTGAAGTCCGGGAGAACAGAGGGCACTCGAGCTCTCAGTTGCCAAAGGAACAAAAGAAACCCAATATCCTTTAGAGGGTTTAATATTGCATTTGGTGAGGTGCTCAGGTGCCAGGGTAGGGAATGCAGAGGGTGATGATGGGCAGCACTGCATGAGGGGTGCTTCATGTCACCCATGGGGCTGCAATGGGTGCACCCAAAAATATATAACCAACACTCTATTTGTGAAGAAAATACTTCATTTCATCCTGTGAGTTGACCAGCCAGAAGTCAGTTAGCAAGAGTCTTCCCTCTGAAGTGATGTCATGAGGACCCAAGTACACGTGTGGTCACTGAGAGAACAAACGGGCTCACATACACAGAACAGCGTGGCTGTGGCCAGGCCCCCAGCAGCTCTGCTGGGAAGCTGACGTGAGGTTCTGGGCAGGCTTCAGGGAACCAGCAGCTGAGGGGACTCTCCAATAGCATTCACTGTTGGCTCCATCACCGAGGAGCTCCAGTGGGAGCAACTGGGTTGTGGGGTGGGCTTGGAGGAAGTTTCCAAAGTGCCTGTTGTGCATTGAGGGCGATGGCAGCCGAGAAGTCCAGATCTGAACCCAGCCATTGGCTCAGCTTTTGCTTCAATCTGGAGGGTGGGCTTAGTTGTTTGTTCTTGCTCATGCTTTGGAAAGGGTGCTAGCACTGCTCTGGGGCCAGGGCTGGCAGCCTCTCGCGGGTGCTGTGCCAGGGTGTATCTTGCTTTTCCAAATCAGCAGCTAGGTGTGCCAGTGCTGGGCTTTGCTGCCTCTCCATGAGGCAAGGTGCCATCCATCTGGGGCCTTTGTCATCCTTGAGCCTCTCTGCTCCTGCTGAATGCAACACTCAAGAAGTGGGTGACAGAAACTGGGAGCCACTACCTTTTACTGATGCCTCTCTGGATGCTGCCAATCCAAGCTGTGGCCTGAAGCCTGCCATCCAAAACCTAGGAAAACTGCATGCAGACTTACTCTTGGAGCAGGGAGTTTTTGGTTTATTCCTTTCATCCCATGCAAGGGATCTTTGGGTTGCTTTAAGATGCCTTTCCTAAGTAACTAATACCTTCCCTCTCCCTTCTTCCCTGTCCTCTAGGTGCTCCAGGATACTTGTCCTCCTGCCAACTGCTGTGTTCCATGGGACACTTCTCAAAGCGTGACCTTGGAGGAGGTAAGGGAGAGAGTGGCCCTTCAGAACAAAGACAAGAGTAGAATAGGAACAAAGCCTGCAAGGGTGACAGAAAGCAGATGGGCAACCAGCACTGCCAGATAGCATGAAGGAATTAACTTGCCTGTGGCCAAAACCCTTGGCTGCTGCTTGGTAAGATGCGTTTTGTGAGGGACAGGCACCTTTCCTTGCCATGGGAAGGAAAGCTTCCCTGTGCTCCCCACCAGAGCCCCCAGCAGAGCCTGCAAAAAGGGATCACATCGAGAGGGAATGTTCCCTCCTCTGAAAGCTCCTTGTTTACACAGCAGTTATTTCTTCTCCCTCCAGGAGCCGTTTGCCATCACATCCTGAGCAAACCTTCACAGCCACTCAAGATGTAAAGCTGAGAGCTCTTTGCCTCTTGCTGGTGAGACTGATTTTCACCTCCCTACCCCCTCCCAGCCCCCCAGGCCGAGTCACTGCAGATTCAAGGTGAAATCCTCAAGCCTGGGAATGAGTTGTCAGTCGTTAAAACTGTTCTGTATTGTCTAGAAGTAGGTTACCGCATCTCCCTGTGAACAGCTCTGTCTAATTACAAGTCACAGATGCACCACAAATACTCTTTAATAACAAATTTCCACCACACTGTGTTGTGAAGTAACATATTCCCTCTGTTGTGCGGGCAGGGAACGCAGGATGCGGAACAGCAGGAAAGAGGGGTTTGCCCCTGATCAAAGGAATGGATGCTTGGATCCAGCTCACTGTTCTGGGGCTGAGGCTTTGCATCATGTGTTCAGTTTAGCTCATGGTTACTCGCATTGGTTAGGTTAGTTCAGTTTAGCAATGGAGGGGGAAAATGACTTTGTGCCACGTGCTGATTTTAGTTAAACTTTCAAAGGCCGCTCAGAAAGATACCAAACTGCAATAACCGCTTGGGCAATCAAACTAAACAAGTAAGATTTGCAACTTCCCCTCAGCAAACTGCCAAACAGGATGTTGGGGTTTGCTGGTTGAAACAAGAAAATGCCCTTGACAGAAATGGGAAGCACTGGAGCCAAACCAGCACCCTCACCCTGGGCCGCGGGCTGGGAAGGGAGAAGCTGCTGTCCTTGACCAGGGCAACGTTATCAGTCGGCATTTTCAGGCTGTGCTTTTTGGGGTAAGATAGCACATTTCCCTTGCTGAGAGCTGAGGAAATCTCCAGCGAGAGCTTTGCACTACGTTTTTGCTGCTTTCTTTCTCTGGAGCTCCAAGTGCAAAGGTTCTTTGGCAGGAATAAGGAAGTGCATTGGGATGGTGCCTTCACCTGAACTATAAATACAAGAGGACCTTGACCTCCTGCATTAGTAGTGTTATTTATTCAGCGCGGAGCCGGGGCAGGGCTTCGATGTGAGCCCTCAGGAAAGGGCGAGTGGCCGGCGGCCGAGCACCCTCTGCCGGGGACGGAGCGGCTGCTGGCGGCCCCCGGGGCCGGGTCTGCGGACAAAGAAACAAAAGGCTCCAGGTTTTACATCATTCCCATCTCCCTTGGGAGCCTGTGGCGGTCAGACTGCGCGAAACCGTCGGGATTCAAAGCAGTTTTATAGCAGGAGATGCTGATGTTATCCCACGAGTGGCAGAGCTTGTGCTTTAAGAGAAATCCCACAAAGAGGGAGAGAAGCAATTAAAAGAGCAACAAACACTCCTGCAAGTGCCTTCATGCCAAAAGACATCTCCTTCCACTAATTAAGTGAAAGAAGATCATTTTAACACAAAAGGGAACCAAGCACGTTCCCACAGTCAGTTCTGTGATCCCACAATACACTCATCCTCAGGGCTGGAAACCTAAAATCCTGGGAAGGGTAAAGCAGCCTGTATAGAACTGTTACAGAAAGCAGTGTCCTGCTCTCCCCTGCTGGCTCTCACAGTTTGCTATCAGTGTTATCAGGTAACTGACACTGTCAGGACCAAGCTCATTGCATTTGCTGCCCTTCACTAGTTTCAGCTTTCCCACTTTAGGTCCTATTAGTGGGTTTAAATGAAGTTTGCCCTTTAGCAGAGCTGGTTTTAGAGGTTAGTTACTGGTTGCTGGCCCAGGCAATCCTGTGCCAGCTGGCTGTGGCTTTTAGTAGCTCTGTTAAAGACAACTTGATGCAGAGCTCAGAGTTCCAAGGACAGCAGCTCTGTAACGCAACCCCTCAAGAGAAGAGATAAATGGGCCCCATGCAGAAAGTTGGGTCTGATTCTTTGAACAAAACCTCTCTTGTCTCAGGAATGTGGAGCTGTAGGGTAATGTTTAACAGCAGACCCTGCCCGCCCTCGCATCACAGGATATCATGTTCCGGGAGCATCTCTCAACATGGAGGAATGCCGCCCCGCAGCAAGCGCAGAATGCTGCTTGGGATTGTGTTTGTGCAGGGAGGGCAGGAGGTAGCTCTGGAAGGATGTGGTGAGGCAGGAAAAGAGCTGAAGAGGTGCTGAGAAGGCTCTTGTACAGGGGGAGGGGGAGGAGAGGAACAAACATTGCAGAGAACAGGAAAAACGATGTGCTGGGAAATGATTAATCCACCCCAAAGGCCCTTGCTAAGAAGTGCTGGGACAAGCTCGATGGGTTTTGGCAGCACTGAGCTACTTCTGCTCCGCTCTCGACTCCCGGCTTGCAACCAGATGTGTTTAACTGCAGCTCCATCCCTCCCCACCACATCCCCTCGGTGTCCTCTGCCCGTCCTGGCAGCTCTCTGGCCGCACACCCCCTCCTAGATGTGCGTTTTCCACCCTTCCCCTGGCCCTCCAGCTCCAGCAAGTGTTTCTCAAGCACACAATCCCTGCTGGGGGAAGGGGGCGGGAGTCAAGTTGAAGAACTGCTGTTCTGTATCCTGTTGTTTTCCTACCAGGATTGTTTCAGTTTCCTGCACTGTCTTATCTGGAGCTGAAAAGGCAAAGCTCTCGTATTTACTCGCTTTGTGCGTGCCTCAGGTTTCTCATCTGTGAAATGGACCTTACAAGACTGAAGAGAAACGCAGCCAGGACTATTGCAGGGTGGAGGAACAGGAACAATGTGGTTAAAGGGCTTTCAGTGCCTATACAATTAGGTTCTTTATTTAGGTTCCCTGCTTGAAGCCTCTGTGTGTGTGTGTGGCAGGGGATTTCAGTGAACCTCCAGCACACCCTAACGCTGCACAGAGCCCACTGAAACAGAGAGGAACAGAGATGGTTGACCCAGGTTCCTGGGTTTGTAGAACACAAAGTGCTGCGTTTGGGTTTTCCTCTCAGGGCTCAAACTACACACAGGGAAGTCTTAAACCAGAATACGTGTTTCAATGCTTTTAGTCAGCTTGGAGTTTTAAGAGCTCCCCTGAAGTACTGGAGACCTCTTGGAAATTCCTTGCCACCTTTCTCTTGATGGCAGCAGTAAAATAAGCATATACAGTGCTGCCACCTCCAATGTTTCTGTGTACACCAGGCATGGGGGAAAGCAGCATCTGGTGGATTTAAACACAGCACTTCTTTCCCCTCAAGTGAGCATGAAGTCGCCAAACTACAGGTTCTATTAGTGCACTAAATTCCCAATAGGTTAAAGCAAAATGAAAAGCAAACGTTTACCATAGAGCTTTGGAATGTCCTGTTTTGCTGCACAGAGGTGTGGGTCCTGCACGCCCGGTGCTGTTATCAGATGGGAGCCTCTCCTGGAAGGATAATGAAACCTCTGCATCACTCCCAGCCATGCAGGTACCAAACCAGAGAGAAGGTTTCCAAAACACCCCCAAGTGCAGACCCTCCCCCTCCGCAGGGATCCTGGGATTTTAGGAAGCAGGCAACGATCGCCGTGGATTGTCATTAGTTGAACAGGGGAGAAGTATCTGTTCTTCTTTATGGGGAAATACAGATTTCATTTCCCCCTCCCGCTCAGCTGGAACAGTAAGATTCAGGCTTGTGCTGCTTAGTTTCTTTGGAGGTGAATACCAGAGCAGGGGTGGGCTGAAGGGGGGTCCTGCTTGGTTACCAGATCCCTTACTGGGAGCTAGATTGCCAGAGAAAAAAGGCTTTTTCAAAGAGCTCAGGAAAAGGAAGACATGTGCTTGGAGATAAGGAAGGATAAAAGCATTCCCTGTGATAGAAATCGTGATGTTCATCTGCCAAGTCAGGCATTTCAGGGCCTTCTGACCGTGTGGGGCTTCCGTTCCTGTTGCCTTTTCCCACACAACCTGGAAGCACCAAATTAATGGCATGAAAATTCCTTTTAGCTTGTCCAAGCAGCTCGGGCCTTTGGGAGGAATTGCACGGGTCAGACACGAAGATAAAACTCTGCTTGACTTCAGAGGGAGAAGTGGATTCCCACAGGTTGATGTTGGGCTGCCCAGGAGCAGGTTGCGTGGTTCCTGGGTCTGTCTGACATCAGCTTGACAAACACCTCTCAGGAGAAGCTTGGGCAGAGCTCAATCAAGGGCAGCTGACATGGCCATTTGAGGTGACTTCCAACCCCCTTTTCTGTGCTTCAGGAGGAGATCGGAGTGGCAGCAAATCCCATCCCATGCCAAACGCTCAAAATGCATTTCCTGCTTTAAAAATAGGGATTTTGGTCTGATTGGTGTTTAAAGCACACAGTGGATATTAGTTAAACACTTGCACGTTTCACAAGCTAGCAACAAACAGCGCAGCACTGAGGCTAAAATTACCCATCCTGTTACTTGAAAGCTGCATGAAGGAACACAGGGATCGATACGGGTGCTGCTTCCTCTTCTTTTTACTGTTGGAAAGTCAGATAATGTCTGAATCTGAACCAGCTTCACTATTTCTGGGGCTTCTGCTTGTGCAGTTCCCTCTGTTTGGAGAAGCAAAGATTGCCAACCACAGAGGGCTGAAAGGAACATCTCCCAGAGCCTGGTTCTTACAATGCGCTTTGCAGTGTTTGTATTTCATGTCTCTATAGAGGCTGGTCCTGCAAATGTTGACACAAGCCCAGCTTTTATGTACAGCCCATTGGAGCTCAATGGGGACTCACCTGAATGAGGACATGTGCTCTGCAGTGGCTTTTGGACTAGGTTTGGTTGCATCTGCTAGTCAGATTTTATGTATACATATATACACACACACATATATATAGGCATGTATTATTATTACTTCAGGCTCTGAGAGAAAAAGAAAGAATATTCAAGCAGTCATGTACTGATCTCCACCTGAAAGAAGGCTCTGAGAGATAAACAACAGCAGCATGGTGAGTATTCTATAGCGTAAAAGGTACCTTAGGTATTTCAAACAGAGTCAGTTCTTTGTTAAAACCAAGCTTTAGCCATGGGGATGCACGATCTGGGCTTTAGTTGCTGAAAAGCAGCTCCCAAACACCTCTTTGCATATCCCGTTGCCCCCTGGATGCACGTGGTGATGCCAGAGGTATGAGCCCTGGGGGCTGTGGGGAGGCTGTGGAGCCGATTCCAGATACTTCCCCCTTGTTCTTTCCCCCAAGAAAGCACAGATTTGTCAGGGGTCACTGATCTACAGTTATTATTCTATTGAACAGGGCTAGGGGCAGTCTCTGGGACTGCTGCTTTGTGCAGATCCTCTCCCACAAAAATCTCTCCAACATATTTCTGCAGAATGAGACCGCCAGTGATGGGAAGCGCAGCGATGCCAGCTCACTTTGCGTGGATCTCACCAACCTGGTGACCTGGGCACACACTCATGGCACCATATGCAAGCAGATCCCAGCCTTGGAGATTGTGCAGAACGTGGGTCATGCAAGCAGGGACAACTCTGTGCTGTGGATCTGTGGAGCTGGACATGCATATCACTGGCAGTGTGAAAAACTCTACATCAGAAGCAGAGAGAAGAATAAAGCTGCAGAGAAGAGGAAGAGGTCAGTGTCCTGCGAGGTTTCAGCACGGGAAGCTAACCTGAATGAAAAGAGGTTCTGGGGGACCCCATCTTTTGAGTGGGGCAGAGATGCTGTTAGCACAGGGTCACATAGCAGATCTCCAGGGGGCACTCAGCAGAAGGACGATGCAGTCTACATAACACATAATGAGCCATCACCCAGTGAGAATTTGAAGGCCGGCAAGTCCATGAAATCAGGCTTTGCAGAAGAGCACCAGTCCTCAGTATCTGCTGGGGAAGCCCAAACCAACAGACCTAAGGTGAAGCAAGAAAGCAGCAAAGATGTACAAATCATCTCTGATGAAGAACAGTGTGTCTCAGATGCAGATGACCAAGGAGATGGAATCAACCAGAGCATTCTGTCAGAATCACCAGTGATGGATGGAACTGCTGAGGTCGATTCACAAATGCATCAGAGTCAAAATGCAGCATTTAACAAGCCAACAGCTACCCAAAGACCTGGCTTTACCCCCACAGGAAAGCTGTCCCCAACTGTTGCGTGCATTCTGAAATCCCCTCTTAGTGACCAAGAGAGCCTGGACAGCAGCTTCCTGAGGCTGGGGCCTCCTCTTCATCCTGCAGGGTCAGTAACAGAAGCTTTTAGAGCAAGAAATCCCCCTGGGTCAGCAATGCTGAAAGAACATGTCAAATCTGTTCCTGCCTCCAGCACTGATGCAGAGGCCCAGCTTGGGTCCCCAGCCTCTGTGGCATTCTTTGAGTTTGAAGCCAGTGTAGACATCCAGCAGGAGCTCCAGCTGAGCTCTCTGGAGCGCAGCATGCCAGGAATTGACTGCAGTGAGAATGTTCCTGACAACCCCGGTGAGGAGAGTGAAACTTTGGGGTCTGGACAGGCCCCTCATCCTTCAGGCTCACTGAAACCAGAGAGCAGTAACACAGAGCAGCCACCCGCAGCTGGAGGTGAGAGGAGGGTTATTCCTGGAGGAT
>JANRGW010026898.1:0-11942 GCA_024733675.1 Psilopsiagon aymara | reverse complement strand
CCATTTCCCGTCCTTGGGAAGAGCTGTAGGGAGCAGCGAGGCCGGCCCTCAGCCTCCTTCTCTCCGAACTGGACAAACGCAGTGTCCTCAGGTGCTCCTCATGGGACATGCCTTCCAGCCCTGTCGCCAGCTTTGTTGCCCTCCTGGATGCAATTCAAGGACCTTCATGTTCTTCTTAGATGGTGGGCCCTAGAACTGCTCCCAGTGCTCAAGGTGAGCCTGCACCAGCGCTGCTCACAGCAGGACAATCACCTCTTCTAACGGGTGGGCCCTGCTGTGTGTGATGCCCCCCAGCATGCGGTTTGCCCTCTTGTCTGCCAGCGCACATTGCTGACTCGCACTGAGCCTGCTGCCGGCCAGCACCTGCAGATCCCTGTCTGCGGGGCTGCTCTCCAGACACCCTTCTCCCAATTTGCACTTGTGGCTGGCACTCCTCCATCCCGGGTGCAGGATTCAGCAACTGCTCTTGTTCAGCTTCTGCCTTTGGTGATTGCCCAATGCTCCAGTCTATCAAGATCCCTCTGCAAGACCTCTTGTCCCTCAAGGGAGTCAACTGTCCCTCTCAGCTTAGCATCATCAGCAAACTCTCCAATGATGCATTCAACTCCTGCATCCAGATCATTGATAAGAAGATTGAACTGAACTAGCACTCAAATTGACCCCTGAGGAACACCACTCTTGACCAGTTGTCAGCCAGATGTAGCACCATTTTCCACAGCCCCCTGAGCCCTGCCATTCTGCCAGTTCTTCACTCAGTGTACCATGTCTCTGTTCATCTCTCAGCTGCACTATGTGCCCAGCAGGATTTCATGTGGGACAGAAGCAAAAGCCTCACTGAAACCTGGAAAAGCTATGTCCACCACCATCTCTTCACTCACCAGGCTGGTGATCTTGTCACAGAAGGGTCTCGAATTGGCTAAACAGGACTTTCCCCTGTGTGAACCCGTGTTGTGTGTGCCTGATGATCACATAGAGTTGCATGGCAGTTTTACATTTCCACAGTAAAGGAGATGTTATAATGAACTATGTGAGGACTTGTGTTTCTACCAGACCCCACCGGACACTGCACTGTAATTTGGGGTGTTGTGTTCAGTGGATTGTTTGCTATCACTTCATACAATTGACCTGAAACCAAACGACCTGTAGACAAGCTCCAAATCTTCATATTTCAGAAAAGTGTCTATTAGTGAAATCATAGTCACAGAAAGGAAACCTCTTTGCATAACTAAGAAATGGCACTTTTATGAAGTAATTTGTTTTGGATTATATGAGCAGAGATGCATTTTGGGTTTACCATTAGTTTCCATTTATTTGGTTTATTGACATAAACAGATACATACCTGTGAAACTAGAAAAGAGATTTTTTTCAGCAGCGCAAAAAAATCCAATCATTTTCTATGCTGATGCTTTAAACTTCATACTCCAACTCCAGTACTAAGCCATAAATAATCCTTTTTAGGCAGTAAAATCAGAGATTTGAGGGAGAAACAACATCTCACCTTATTGTCACAGACATTCTGTAATTGTTGAAGAAGGTTTTTACTGAGCAGTATTCCTGATTATTCTGTTTTATTCCATGTGTTACAGCTGATTAGTCCAAAGTTTTGGATGCTATTGGTGAATTTTCTTGACTTTGAGAAATCACAGAATGGTTTATTTCTAAGAAATGCATCTGTCTGATGTTTCTCTTCATTGCCACAGACCCACAGATGCCCTGCCTGCCAGTGTTCTGCACATCACTGCTATGTGATGTATGCTATCCCTTCAACTTAGAAAAACAGTAGTTAAAACTGTCTTCTGAATGAGTAGTTGACTTACAGATGGTTTTACTCCTTCAGGGGTAGCTGAAGATACAGTTGGTAACTTTAAGTGTTTTACCATGTTGCTATGTATAACGCACTATTAAAATATCTCATATGTAGCTAGCTGCTTGTGTTTCAAATGCTGTGGCTGAATCTACAAAACCCTAACCAAATTGCCATAGGCAATAGTGGTCGTGATTCAGTAGATGGCACTCCAGTCTGGGCGTCAGGTAGCTGCCTGCACCCAGCCTTGTCAGCCCACAGCAGGTGGAGTGGCTGTACTCACACTGGTGGCTGAGGAGGAAACCATGGGGAGACACAGGAGATCCCTGAGCACCATCCCCGTTGTGCATGGTGTGAGCAGTATCTTGGCCTTGCAGGGAGTCAGTCATCCTCATGCCATCCTCCTGTTGGCTCTTCCAAGTGGCTAAAGGGACTCCAGGTTGTCATGTTTTAACAGCATATTGCTGCATTATGTTCCTCCCCTTCCAGAAAGGCACAGATGCCTGTGGGGTGATGTTTGGGTTTACCCACAGAGCTGAAAAGAATTCACAGCTGATGTGCTGTGCTGCAATGATGCCTTTTGACTACCCCACAGGATGCACTTTACAGCCTACCAGAATAAAATGGATTAGGGTCAAACTAAGAATGTTCCGTTTTTCTATGTTCAGGGATCCACAGTTAATTTCCTGCTAACATTTTAGGTGTTATTTCCAAAGTACTGTGCACCATCTTTCCAAAAAACATTAATACTGAAAATAGTTCTGCAGGTGTATTTGCCTTCATCTTGGTGGATGACTTTGGAGAGTTGGGAGACGCCACCAGCCTGGCCACTGTGACATAAAATGGGCAGCATTGGAGAAGAGAGGTCATGAAAGCAGCTCTTTATGTATGGCTGGCTCCCTGTGATGGTCTAGGTAGGCTAGCCCCAACAACGGAATGGCAAGCAGTGAACAAAGAATTTCAGAGGTGAATTTCAGCTTCCCTTGAAATGGTTCTGGGCATTGACATCTCTTTCAGGTATCTAACTGTGCTCACTGCTTCCTAGTGACTACCCTATTTGCTACCAGTAGATCAGCAGCTGGAGCTGCTGGCACAAAGATTAGTGCTTGGTCCATTAGGCAGATATATTAATTCAGAGGGAAGTAAGTGACCATGGGGAATAAATGCAGTAATGTAAGTCTTCAGTATTAACAGCTTACATATGGTTCAAGTTTTGAACAAAGAAACTTTGGTCTTCCTTGTCTATGGCAGACACGCAAGATCCATGCAGAAGTTTGCAAATGTATGCTTGGGATGAACAATGACTAAATGATGACATTTAAAAAGTTTAAACTTAAATTGAATAGATATGTTGTCAGGGTCTGATTGGAGAAAAAACCTAGTGCCAGAACCTGTTTCAGTTCGTGATCCCAAGAGTGAATTTAATACACAAATGAGGTCAAGCACTGTAATTGGACAGTTTGTTTATTACAAATTACAAAAAGACAGTTTTTGTAAAAAAGGGAAATTATTGTAATAAAGGGCATAGTGATAGGACAGATTGGAAAAAAGGTAGAAAATGTAGCAAGAATTTGGGGTGCAGAGAGAGAGAGAGAGTCACCACCATGGATCCAGCAGCGTCCTGGGGATCTGTGATTGTCGTCATTGGTGGTGGGGACTCTTCAGGGTTCATAGTCTCGTAGTATCAGAGCAGAGTGTCCCCCAAGAGCCCGTCAGTGGTGGGTGTCCTCATGGAGGTGTCAATCTCAAGTCCCCTTGAAGGTACCCCATGGAGTGTGTCTTGTGGAGTTGCCGTCATGGCAATATTTCATGGAGGGTGTCCCTCAGGTCATTTGTAGTCATCAGTGGAGAGTGTCCTCATGGAGGTGTCCTTCTGGAGTCATCCTGCTGGCAATAGCTCCCTGGCAATGTGCCTCTTGGTGATATGTCTCTTGATGATTACCTTTTCCCCTTTTTATAATGAGTTGGGGGGAGTACCTCTGCTCTTCATGTCACATATAACATGTTCCTGGTGGACCAGTTTCCCTGGTCTTGCAGCCAGCTCTTTGACACATATGTGTCTGCAGCAATTCTTGAGAAAATGGACAGCAATTCCTCACACCAGTCCTCGAGGTAATGGATGGAAGGGTCTTATCAGCTCTCTGTCATTCATCTCCAATGGATGGTGGAGTCCCAGTTCAGCTCCTCACAATCTTCTCCCAGGCAAAGGATATTGGACTCTTATCTCAACTCCTCCCACCCATTTCTGAGATAAAAGATAGGTGGATTTCCATATCAGCTTCTCAGACCAATCTTTGAGACAATGGACAGTGGAGTCTGATTTCAGATCAGTCTCTCACATAGGTAAGACAACATTAATGAGAATATTAAAATCCCTTACCAAAGACTCTCTTATCCTGCCAATAATTCTGATGAAAAGGAGCATCTTCTCAAGCTGATTTTGGGATATTCATGCTTGTGATTTCTTGGCTGCTAGTCACACTGGTGGTGGTGTGATGTCCTGAAGATCTAACTTAATATTTGTTTCCTTGGCTTCCAAATGGTTTTACTGAACATTTGGACAGAAGTCAGAAGCTTATCTAACTTCACCCCAGACACCTGTGGAGTAGCAGTAGTGAGCAGATGTAGGTGACTGCAGATGTGCATAGCAATGTTCACAGTATACTTGCTGTGCACATGTGCAAGAGCAACAGAAGAACCACAGCAAATGCCAGTAAACAGATTTGGAAAACTTTCTTACTGGTTGGAAATGTTGCCTCTGTGGAATGCAAGTATTTCATACTGGTTGAAAGATTATGCATTGAAAAATCACAATCTTTCCAAGAAAGTTGTACCAAAAGCCCTTGAAGCAGCACCTACTGAAATGTTCCTGCTCTGCTAAAAACACCAGTAAATGCTGGACTAGGCTTACAGAGCTGACCAGCTGATGCAAGGCTGAGGATGCAGCAGAGCAGCGGAAGAAAAGCAATGCAAATAAATGAGATTATTTAGCCATACAGATAGAATGATTTATAGTATGCTGGTCGTGCTACATGGAATGAACAGACACGGATAGTGTTTTGCTTTTCTTTCCACAATTGTAAGAAACCTGTAGCAGCGATGCCATCACAGGCTTGATTCCTGGTCCCTCACTCTTTCTCATGATGAGTATTAACTTCTCTCAAAAGAAGACAGGCTGTATTTTGAGAATGATTTGATTTGATAGGCAGTGCTTTGCAAAGGAGAACCTGAAATTTAAGGCAATACTAGGGCGTGAGTTGGTAGAGGACCATGTATGAACATAAAGCCACCAAAACTGCAGTAATTTCAAAGACAGAGTTATAGACTTAAGAAGTATTCTCTGTTAGTGGAGAACTTCCTTGGCAGTGTTCAAGGCCAGGCTGGACAGGAACTCGAGCAGCCTGGTCTAGTGGAAGGTGTCCCTGCCCTTGGCAGAGGGTTCGAACCAGATGAGCTTTAAGGCCTCTTTCAACCCAACCAATTCTATGATTTTGTGATTCTACAAAGCTCAAACAAATGAAAGCCTCCTGCTGTTTCTTATTTACTTATAACTTGCCATCTGAAGCTGCTCAATTTTAACTGCTACAGACTGCTCACTGCTTGCATCTGTTTTGAATAAGCACAAAAAAGGAAACAACTTCATCTATTTGCTATTTTGGGTTTTTTTGTTATTTGGTATGTCCCAGTCATATCTCATTCTTAAGACAACTCATCAGGCTCTCACTCAAAATTGGCATGCCTCTTTCCTCTACTTAGTGAGAAATTAATTCTGTAGTCGCTGAGACTGGTCCAGTATATGAAGGCCTGGCGTCTTCCAGATATGAAAGAAAACACACTCGAAAAAGGCAGGTGAGAGCTACAGGTAAGGGAGAGTTGCTTATGTTATCTCCCTTGAAATCTCAATTCTAGCTTCCCTGGATACTCCACAACATATCTGTAATCGGAGTATAACCAGTATAACTACACCAGAAAGCCCAGCTGCCATGATCTTGATGCACAATGCACAAGAAGCTTTATTATTCAACTTTATTTTATTTTAGTAAAACAAAACCTGAGAAAATACATAAATTTTTTGCAAAAAGGCTTTTTGTTTCTTGCTTAGCTGTGCTAATGAAGTGAGTGCCACACAGCACCACATGGAAATACTTATTTGAAGTCACAGCAAGCACATGGTAGAGTCCCATGTCACAGATTGAACTAAGACAGGAGATGTTACAAACCTGCCTATGAATATTGCTATACCAACAAATCCTAATGTCAGATCAATGAGTTTTATAAAAAATTAATCAAGAAATTCTTTCCCTGCAGAAGTTACATGTGTATCCAACACTAATGATTACGAGGTAATTAAAATAAAACCACAAATGGTTTAAAATTTGGAGTCAGAAGAAGGGAATCAAGCCACAGGGGGAAACTAGAGAGTCACTTAAATGCCTGAAAGCATGCCTAATTAAGTAACACACTTCAGATCATCCTTGGTGTTAGCTTTTTTGCCATGTAATATAATGAATAAACCTCACATGAAGTCAGGGTAATGATATGGGACTTGTCTACACAGGAAAATGCTCAGAACAGCTACTGCAGAGTATCTGATCTGCAACATCTCCCTGAGGGAATACTTTTTTGCAGTAAGTATGCATTTGTGTGGTTCAGCTTAATACACATGAGAACTGAGCTGTGTAAAAGCACAAAAAGGCATCCATCATGGAAAATGAGAGCATCTACTTGAGGAACCACCATAGCTTCTGGGCTCTGAATCCCCGAGTTCAGATTGTTTCACAGTAACCACCTTATATAGATCAATCCAAAGTGCACTACTCCTTCACTGGAAATGGATGAAATGAAGGAAACAGAGCAATAGACCACATGGCTTCATGATGAGGTAATAGTTAACAAGAAGCTGCTCTTACGGTGCTGAGCTATTACTACAACTCACACATGTAGGCTTGCAAAGTCCAGGCTGCTAACTGCAAAGAAGCAACAATAGTCCATCAACAATCATGCCCTACAACATGTTTCATAAATAGCCTTGCAGATGTTTATAAGACAATCAAGAAGCTGTTTCAAATATACTTGTGCATATAACGTAATTTACATTGCAGGTTCAAAAATTACACAGACATAAATGCTTATTCCATGTAGATTTTAGAAAAGGTCTGAAAAAAAAAAAATAGCATTTCTTCACTGTAATGCCTGTAAGGCAATAGATAACACTCATCTGAAAGAGACAGAATACATGGGCAACAGGGAGGGCAAAGCCTGCCCAATGTTCCAGGCAACAGCAGGTACCTGCTTCACTTCACTCATTGTTGAAAGAACTAAGCTAGACCCCCTAAAATGCAATATCAAGAGGGGATCCTGTACAGCAGATGGTTTTCTTGCCTGCCTGCTCTGTTTAACAGGCCAGCAAGATTCCATCCACCTGTACTTCTAAAATCTATTTGCAGCAATGAGGTATTGATAAAATTGAAAGTGACAGTCATTGACTTTTTAAATGCTATTTAAAGGTTGCCTGCATAAGAGAGTTGTACCATGACATGAAGTAGTACCATTCTAACTACGCAGGTGTGTCTGAAATAATGAAGTCTTGTCAAAGAGTTCATTAAATTGGCATTAGGAAGGTATATAGATAAGCTTATGCCTGTGCTAAGGAAGAGAGTAAATTATACTAATGTAAGGTAGCTTTAATTAGTACTAGGAATTGTAACGATGTATTTGTTCTGGTAAAAGATTCCCCTCCTAAACAACACCTACACTAGCACAAAATTGGCATGCAACAGGCCCCAGGGCCAAGGTGGGGGTAATGGCAGGAGAAGCCCTGAAAGGGAGAGAGCTCCCATTGTTCCTTGGCCTGATGGGAGCCACTCACAGGAGCGATTTCAGAGCACTGGGAAAGCAAGGCAACAGCATTTATCTTAAACCTTTCTTTTTTTTCTGCTAAATGAGATTGTACAATATGGCATTTACAGGAACCAACAGCAGCTGGTGAAACTCAGCTGATGCAGCATACCTTGTTCAGCTGTCACATCTTCGGCATGGGCGTGAGCCGTGACCTTTTGCTGTCAAAGTACAGCCGGGAAGTGTTTGTTCAGTGTGTAATTAGAGCAACCGCATGCTCTCCACCTGTTAGGAAATGGGGTCCCTTCCCCAGTAACATGACCACTGTCAGTAATGCCATACCCTGCAAACCTTTATATTTCCAAACCTGCTTCTCCTAATTACATCTCTGCTGCTTTTGATCTTCCCACTCCATTGGTAGCCACCTTGCTGCAGCATCTCTTAAAATATTCACCACCAGATCAGCCCCTCCCATCCATGCTCATCTCAGATAAAACATACAAATCCAAATGCCTTTCAAAGAAATTAGTTCTTCCCAGGCTCTTTATTGTCCCCACCCTGGTTCCCATCAATGATACTCAGACTTCCTTCTGACCAAGGACAACAAAAAGTGACCTTAGATAGTCATTGCACAGACACTGTCTGGAAGTCAATTGCAGAAGTCAGCTCACTGGGCCAGACCCATCTGCCCCTTAGGCTCAGGGTACTGTCAGCAGAAGAGGAAAGGTTCTGAAGCCTAAGCAATGTGGTGAGAACTGTGGGGTAATCTGCCAAAGGAAATAGATGCTCGTTCGGAGAGACATACGTACTTAATGGAGGGTTCCCTATAAAGAATGCCTAACTGTTTCATAGCTCTTTTTCCAGGTGTTCAATAAATGGCACATGCAAATTTATCATGGGTTTCTTTGCACCAAAAGAAAAAACAGAAGAGAAATACAGGGAAGGTATTTACTAATCAAGTATTTGGATAGAGAATATCTCAAGCCTCTTCTTATTCCACCTCTTCTTATGAATGCAACAGGACAACGGCAAGGAGTAGACAGTAGTTCATGTATACACTGCCTTTCACCTGACATGCACATTTTCTGTGCGAACCAAATGCCACCTCACTGCCAAACCTACCATTTCACAGTGGGTCTGACGTAGACACCTCTCGCTTGAAGTACAGAACTGACCTTTGCTGCCTTTCTGGATGCTGGAGGCACAGGTGTTTTCAGAGGACAAATTAAACCCTAGGTAACCTTAGGTGTCTTAAGGAGATGTTTGTATCCGCTTTGACTACAGAGAGCTGAGGGACAAGTAAGTCCCCAGTGCAGGCAGGAAAAATAGGGTAGCCAGGTCCTTGGCCTTTCTGCCTTCACAACCAGTACAAAAAGCCAGAAATAGGAAGGGAAGCTGGAAGATACCGAAATAACCACTCAGCTGGAATCCCCTTCAAGGGCAGTATTTCGCAAGAAATCAGCACACAAACAGTAAGAAACTGCAGAAAGAAAACCAGTGTCTGAGGCTTCTCCAGGCAACCACCGCTTTACACTACTCTTATCTTTTCCGAAATAGCCAAAAATATCAAGCCAAATTTATGGGCTATATGTTTTGTTTACTCAAGCTTTTGCCATGGGTGCTGATTTTGTTAGCCTGGTGGATCTGTGCAAATAAACATAGTGACTACATTATTAAATCTGACCTAGAGAAACAAAACTAAACAGAACAAAAATTGCCTAGAAATAAAGGGAGGAACAACAAAGCAAAGTTAGAGCGAAGAAAAGAAAGTCTGTATTCCTTTGCTTGCATCTATCTAACTTTGTAAAGGAGGAGCCCCTTAAAAAATATTCCTGTTAGTTTCATCCTTGCTTATTTTTACTGAAGATCATCATACAAAGTCTTGCAGGCTGGACAGACAACTTTCTTCAATATTGACTGTGCTGCAATGGATTATAGCTCTTTTTGGTGGTTTTAAGTTTTTAATAAGGCATTTGGCTTCTGCTTCAGTTGAAAAGATGGTGTAGGGATTTTATTAATCATTCTTTTCTTCTCAATTGATCATTTTCTTCTTCAGTTTAGAAGCACTGAGGCCTTCTGTTTTAGTTTGTCTTCAGATCTAATATTATACAGAAAACTGGAATTACAGGGAAAAAAAAAGATTGAAACAAAAGAAAGTCTTTTTCGTATTACATGCAAATCCAAATAATCCTCTCTCCCCCAGTCTGACCCAATTTTGCTTGGGCAGACTTTGTTTTTCCAAGCCAGCCACCTTTGGGAGTGCAAACTTAGCAGATGATACTGAACATGAGAGCACAGTGCTTGCAAAATAAAGTTCAAAGGCACTAAATTCACAGCACTAAAATGTCCAATGTACTGACAACTTGCCTGTTCTAACTAAAACTCTTCCCTTAGCCATGCTTTCATAAATGGACAAGCCAAAGACAAGAGTTTCATTCCTCCAGCAATTTTAGGTATCAGAACATCCATCCCAGCTACTTGAGTTAACATCCTGCTTACATGTAGAAGCATTTAAATATGTTCAACTGCTTACTTGTATACATATGTGAAAAAGGGATAAAAACTATTAGCAAGACATTGGTAAATGTGTCAGTTTCGTGCTTTATTGAAGTCAAGCTACAAAGAAATCACTTGCCAAATACAACATGAAAACATGGTTGAGAGACAATTGTTTTCTACCACAGAACAAAACCCAGTAAGGGGAATTATTTCCAGACTTTCTTCTTCTCACTCTTTTCTTAATCCTTACACTTTCTGCAACATGAAAGCACTGAGCATCTTTTAAAATTGCAATCAGTGACAATTCCTGTCATTATTTATTAATGCTTCCTAAGAGTAATGCCTAAGAATCCCACTGCAGCCTAATGCTGCATTATCTCCTTCCTTCTTCAGGTACAGACGGAAAATTACAGGCAGCCTTAAAAACATGTTTCTTTTTATTTTGTGTGCATAATGCATTATGTGGGTTTGTTCTTTAATTCTAGCCCTTTAGTTCAAAGAAGTGTACCTTGCAAATTTAAGAATCTTCCATTTAATCTGAATGTTTTTATAGTGTGATGAAGCAGTCAGGATCCGAATAGTCCTGTTGCATTTTCTGGGTGCAGAGCTTTGTTCCAGTCTCATGAATAGTTGAGAGGTTATAACTGTGTGGTAGCAGAACCAGAACTTCATTTAAGTCTACCCTTCTGAGTAAATGGACAGCTGTAACTGCAGTAGATTCAATCTGAAATAAATCAAACTGATGTCAAGATAGCAGATTAATGATTTATTTCAGTGGAACTCTTCAGAGAGAGCTGTCATGGAATAAAGTCCACCCTACATTGTGGCTGAAACATGGAGAAAATACCTTATGCAGACTGAATAACTCCCTGAGGTGCAATCAGTTTATCACAGCGTTGAGAGGCAAGTTCTCAGCATAGAGAAAGTCCCCTCGGACCAGCAGGTCAGCCAACGCCAGCAGCCGGCCCCATCATTCGTACCAGCACTACAGCTGCACCCCCAGAAGGGGTCACAACAAACCTCTATGCAAATGCATCTCAGACATCACGTCAGGAACCAGCGCTGCTGCCTGAAAAAAGTTGGATGGAAATAGCATGAGAACTGCACCGAAAACGGACAGGAATTTCCTTTATGCAAATTCACAACTGGCAACAGAACTTAATTTGCAACATCAGCTTTCTAAACCAAAAACCCCCAGAAACTAGCAAGGAAACAAAGTTACGGGGTTTGGATTTCCTGAGACATCAAGTAAAGCTGAAATAAACCTTCAGTGAGCTTTCATTCACCTAAATATATATATAATTAATTAGTTTGATTTATCAATCTTAATTTTTTTTGAAAGAGATTTAATCCATCTTAAAAAATAATTAATTGAAATTAGCAGTCTCAATTTCTATTTGAGAGATTTCCTTCACCTTTAAAAACTAAATTAATTGGACTTGTAAATCTTATTTTTTTTTTTCCTTTTTCATTTTTTTGGTAGAGATTAGTTCACCTTTTAAAAAAATAATTAATTAATTGGATTTATCAATTGTAACGTCTCTCTCTCTTCCCGCCTCCTTTTCCCACTTATCTAAAACGCTCCTAAACATAACTCTTTTTGCGGGGAAGGAAAGCCATTCTTTGCACCTCTGGGTTGCCAGAGCACAGGTGACTACCAAATTAAACAGTCAGATGGAAACCCACTCTGCATACCGAGGGAAGGGAAGGCCCGGAACCCCGATCCCGATCCCGATCCCGATCCCGATCCCGATCCCGACCCCTTCCAGTCGGCATCACCCCCCCCCCGCCCAGCTCCCG
>JANRGW010026897.1:13145-43205 GCA_024733675.1 Psilopsiagon aymara | reverse complement strand
AGCAGAGGGAAGAAAAAGGGGGAAGTGAGTGAACAAACTGCGTGGCTGATTTATGGCCTAAACCACGACAACAGTAAAAAAGAGTTTTAAGAAATGTAGTTCAGTAACATTCTACTGCTTTTACTTTCAGAATTGAAGTCTCTCTAATGTTTGCTGAAACCAATACCAACAAAGCCAGAGAAGAGGTTTAGGCTTATTTCAGATTATATACTGGGCTCATTTTCCAAGGTAACTGTCAAACATATTGACCTATTGAATTTAAACATGTAACAAGTCTAAGTCTCTGATGCTTTAGTAAATTGAAGATACATATGTTTCGGTGCCTGGGATAAAATATAAACAAAACGTAACTATAAACCTCACACATCCTCCACAAAACAAAAAAAAAGTCAATATTCTGTTGAAAAACGTGAATTCCACTGCTTTTCAGAACACTAACAGAGATGAAGAATGTGTAAGACCAAACCTATAGAGCTATCTATCAGCAGAATTATATCCATCAAAAACATTTAAAAGGTATTCCTGACCTGCAGTTTATCCTGCCAAAACCTCTAGCAATGCAGTTATATAGACAAACCTGCTTTTGCTGGCATAGCTACTTTGATGGACAGCGCTCAATGTGTATGTGGTAAGCTACGCTGGAAAGACAGGAGTTTACAGAGTACGAACTACATCCACATTCACAGTACTTTGCCAGCAGAGCACATTAGCCAAGCAATCCTAGTATGGTCTTGCCCAACTTCAAACTTCCAATTTCATCATCAGTGTAAAAATCTGCTGGCAAGCTTTGCACTCTGCTCCTGTAACTGACCACGCAGTTGCAGGTTGTGCCACCCACAGAGACTCTGACATCAGCATAGCCTGCCACCAGCATGCCACTCTGTCTCTATATGATCAAATACTGGATCAGAACCTTCAGCATATCTGCACACCCATAACCATCCACCTATAGGTCTCATTATCAAGGATGCCAAATTCCCCTGTGGGTGTCAGAAGCATTTGGAATTACCAAAGCACACACACAAGATAAGATCATATACTCAAGTTCCTAATGCAAATATTATTTTAATGCCTGCCATTCAAGTCTGATGTTCAAAGCCTTGTTTGTCCATTGTGTGGAAGAACAGAGAGTAACCATCACAAATGCTTCAAAGCTTATACTGTGCTTTGGACCTGAAAACCAAAACAACATGAAATTGATCTGTAAAGCCTCCGTTAATTTGGTTTTGACCAACAACACGAATCTTCATAAACTTCATTTCAGCATTACTGCAAACAGTGGTAAAGTTTATGGTACTTAAGGGCACCTGTTTCGTTTCACTGTATCAGTTAATGGTGCTTATCAGCAACAGAGGGCTGCACACTAATATTGCCAAGCATACTTCATATTGCAAGTCAAAGACAAACAGTGTGGGTACTTGTTCATTCTTTGAATATACGAATTAGCACAGTTTTGCTAAAAACCACTTCTGTATTAACTCAGAAGAACAAGAGTAGCCTTGACTTAAAAGATTGTAAAGTTAACTGTTTAATCACATCTTTTAATCACAATAGTATCTTTCTTCCCAACTGCTTACCAAAGTACTGAGGCCCAAAGTCTTGAGGCTAAAAAGAAATTCCTCATAAACGCCACTCACTGGAGTCAGAAGATCTTACTGGTTAATCTTTTATACATAGTTTACATCTGTAGGTATCCAAAGATACACAAATGAGAAAAGGATTGGATCCCAGAAGTACATTGGGATGGCAAAGTGAAGCACTGATCAAACAGATGTGGCATGAGGTGCTCTGAATGCAAGTATCACATGAAGAAAGACCATTTCATAGGAAAGAAAACCTGCATTTCTCAGTTACCTGATGTGTTGATAGGGAAGAAACTGAGCTTGTGATTATGGGTGATGTGCCACTGGTAACTAGCATCACTTCAGTCTATCATCAATGAAGTAATGCGCACATTATTTACATAAAATCACATTCACTACCTAACCCAAAACACACTGCTTCAAAGAATTCTGCTCTAGGGCTTGATTTTTCTGTAACAGTGAGTATATTCACACTGCAATCTCTCAATTGCATTTCCTGCCTACATCGATCATAAACCTACATGGTCAAGAAAATTATTCTTTTTTTTTCCCCAGAGAAAAAATCTGCTATTATACTTACTTATAACCTCCAAGAAGCTTTTTTTTGACTTTCAAACATCTGTACCTTGAAAGTCTGAGCAGAATGTCACAATTCCCTTTTCCTTTCAGCATTCATCCACATGTACGCCCAAATTCAGAAAGAAACTGAAGCCCCATGAAATTTCAAGGAAACATTTTTCTACCTTAAGAGCTAGAGACACCTTAAAAGTGAGATTACATCCAGAAACATAAAACATCTGAAATGTAAGGCCATGTATTTACGCAGCAAAATAGAGATGTAGGTGCCCAACTTTTAGCCTGCAGGTTTAACCTCATTAACTTCCACATTCCCAACAGTACGTACTGTTATTTCTAGTCTATCACTGAACACACCAGGTCAGCGAGATTTGTGCCCACAGCAAATGCTGAACTCAATTCTCTTCAAAACAGTTGGGTCAGGACTGAAACTAGAAGAAACATGTAATTTTAAACTGCTAGTCCTTTCTCCAGCAGCTGAAGATCTTTCACATCCTACTGGCCAAAAGCTGGAAAGTAGGATGTGAAACCTACCAGGAAACCTGAAATTAAATATAACAGAATATTTTAGCAGTTAATTTCTGGGAGTTAATAGAGGTAGGATTGTGATGCAGCACATGGCTCTATAATACTGTTATAACACACACTGAAGAATCTTCTATTTATAGCAAGGAGACGGAAAGATACTGTGAGGGTAATATCTGAATCTGAGTTAGAGACACTTACTTCTTTGAAGTCTTAACCATGTAGAGTCCTTACCACTGAAAAAATAACCACAGTTCCTGGGCAGCAACACACTGCTGAGCTTCAGTTTTGCCACGAGGTGCATATATATGTATATGAGGAAGAAGGAAGTATTACAACAGTCCACACTAATAGTCACAAGCATATCTTACAGTACTGGAATGGAATAATTTAACCCTACAGTTAAAATATATTAAACAATACCTGGCAGGAGCCGTTGGGTAAATTACTTTTATATGTTGGAAAGCCATGTCTTGATTCAAAAGTTGTTTTATCCATGCTCTTGCCCCTTGGCCAGTATCACCTGTATCACACAGAAGAGTACAAGAATTATTCTGTGTATTTGGAAAGAAAGCTATATAATGTCAAATACATTTAGACCAATTTCTAAATCACAAAGTTAATCCTCCAAAATGCTAAAAAAGAACTTTGTAATTTTAATCCTCTTTCCAGGGAAAACCAATCCAAAACTTCATAGAAATAGATTGCTTAAGAGGTCCCACTGAGTAAGTTTAATAGTTTACTTAAGAATCTCTTAATCAAGCACAAGGCCTTCCCTCTTACTTGCAACTTACCTTATTTCCTGGTAACAATGATGAAGAAATACTGATGAACATCTTAAACCTGCTGCTTCCCTTAGAAATGACAATTATTTTTACTACAGAATTTTATGTTAACCCACTTCAAAACCTAGTCAAGAACAATAAAAAGAATCTTCACTTTTCACTTTTAATTATGCTAATATTACACATAGGATTTAAGGCAAGTGTCAGTCAAACGTAAGATTTTGCAAAAGTACTTAAGAGACGAGTTCACATTAAAATACCTGGCAGGCTCCTTTAAAACCTTAATCCCGTGGTTGTGCTTGAAAGCTACTCAAGATTTGCCTCTCAATGTGTTTTCACCTAGTCTTATCACTCCACCTATAGCCAAAACCCTGCAGACTGAAGTGCTAATGCAGACAGCATACATCCCTTTCAAAAAACTATACACATATAACACATAAACATATACACTAGACAGTTTCTAGAGTTTGCCTTCACTACTTCTTCAGTTATCTTCAACTATAACTTCACTGCCACCCTTCTGAACAGCATGCTCACACACGTCCCCAGTCAAACAAGACTAAAGTCTTATGGTGGTGTTTTAAATCCACATTTTTATTAACTCAAACTTCTAAACTGAGTTAATGATATTCTCTATTATCTCAAGATGATCAGTTTAACTTCAGAACTCATCCTATTCTTAACAATAAAATGGCCAAACCACAAGAAAAAAAAAAAAATCACTGCCTTGAGCCAGGCTTACTGCCATGTTACATGGCTTCATTTGAACAATATCCCACAAATACACCAGTTTACTGTTACAACAGTTATAATTCCCCAATGGAAAAGACCTGTTTTGCTTTAGCACTCAAACAAGATTTAGTGATCTTTATTTACAACTAATGCATCTGTAGAATTAAAATAGAAGGCAAGAAAGATTCAAATCAAGCATTTTAACTGTAAAGCACAAACAGTGTAACCACTAATTTTTCTCCTTGACTTAAAATACTCCAAGTAACAAGTAATAGGGTTATAAAACTGACAGCTCTTATTCTGTGTTACATTAAACAGGAACATCAAAACTTCATCTTTAACCTGAATGCTTCAAAACACATTCCCACCAGCACTTCACTTATATGAGAAGTATGATCTGAAGTCCAAACACACCTCCTACAAGTAGACGCGCTTGACATGCAAGGGTTTCATCACAGTTGCTGTCAACCTAATTTATGAACAACATGTCCTAATGAGGCTTGAATAAACATCGTTTTCCTTACGCACTCCTTTTTTTTCCAGTTAGAAAGCAAAAGGCTAGGCTTTGCAAATACTTGCACAGGACCAACTCTCAGGTAGGCGTCAGCTTAAGCAGTATCTGAATGCTTATGGAATTGCAACTTACTTGGGCCTTTACAAACACCCTAATGGTGCAGGACACATCTTTTGTTACTCATTCACACTTCTCAAGCCTTGTCAAGATCAGCAGAAACCCTTACAGTTAATGAAGTTAGTTTGTCCATGAAAAGTTCATAGAAAACTTACTGAAAAAAAATTTAAGTATGACCTTATGGCAAGAGTCCCTGTGGTCCAAATGTTCTGCAACCGCTCCAAGCACCTGCCTGCAGAGGTAATGCATTTTGATTTCTTCAGAATAGAATTTGGAGGGGAAGGAGAGAGAGAAGAAACTGACACCAAACAATACCCAACCACCTTTGCAAGATGCGTCTTTCAGGCCATTCTTTGATTTTAGCATTGTATGTTCTTATGACCACTGAAAAGAAGGAAACAATGGACAGAGAATTCTGCCTTGAGTCTGTTTACAAACCTGAAATAACCTTACAGCAGCTCCCTCCCAAGTAAAACATGAATTATTTTCCTTTCAAATACAGCTTGAATCTCCAATTTTCTTTCCATGTGAAGTTTAAATTTAACAACATGCAACATGCACACTGGAAAAGGTTCCTCACTGAAACAGCTGTCAAGCACTGGCATAGGCTGCCCAAGGAAGTGGCCGAGTTACCACCCCTGGTGGTACTTAAAAGACATGTAGATGTGGTGCTTAGTGACATGGTTTAGTGGTGGACTTGGAAGTGTTAGGTTAACAGTTGGACTTTACGATCTTAAAGGTCTTTCCCAATCTGAATGATTCTAGGCATGTTACAGCACACAAAGTTGTAAACCTAAGTCTAAAAAAAATATTATACCTTTGTTATGTCAAATTGCCTGCCCTGCTGAGCTACCAAATAGATCTTCTACCTAAATCTGATGCGCAATCCTGGGAATCTCCTAATGTTTTTCTATATCATTTTGCATTTACATTCTCCACATGTTATAATTTTCCTGGAGCAAGCATTATGAAACAAAATGGATTCATGCCATTTGACTGCCACTTTCCACCATGAGCACAGTACAGAATGTTCACAGTTCAGGTTTACAGGCCAGCCCACAGCAATGGCACTGTGGCTACTTTTGTTTAAGATTCTACTCTGCTGAACTGCTAAACAAAACCAAATAAAAGTACCCTCATGCTTCCCTACTGCAAACATTATGAAGGAAATCATATAAAAAATGAAAAATTGTACAGTACTTTAACCACATGTGGAATTAACCTCTAACCATAATCTTCCCTTACTCCTCCAACACCAGAGAAAATTATCTCCTCAAGCATTAAAGCACTAGCCTTAACAAGAGGGCTGAATGCATCTTGCCACCTCTTTCACTTTCATTCTCTAACTCAGAATTTGACAAAAGCAAAATTAAACAGATTACAAAATGAAATTATATTATAAAAATGAGCCTAATTTAATAAGCCTGTGCATCTTTGTTCAACTAAAAAGAAGCATCAGCTAAAAGCAAAACTGAAAGACACTGAAAGTGTTGAACATCTTGCCATATGCACATGGACAGCTCAAAAGAACTGAGTCCTCAAGCCTTGATCTAATAAAGGCCTATGATTACTGTTTGATTGTTGTTTGGGTTGGTTGGTTTGTTATTTTAAGTCACATGGACTTTACTGTTGTGATTTAGCAGGTGAGAAAACGTTTAAGAAACAAACGGGAAACAAAACAGAACACATACACACCAGGCCTACCCTCAACTTGGTCACCGGGACATGTAACTCACTACACGCTGCAGGTGGTGTCCATGAACCCACTCTGGACACGGCTAGGACCTTTCTGAAACAGTGAAGTCAAGTCTATAAACAGTGTCTTTTAACAGTACTCTCAATCTAACCCTAAAAGCACCAAGATTCACTTTAATTATGAAAGTCACCCTTTGCATGGAGTTACGCACAGAGTGAAGCAAATTAAGCGACTATTTTCTCGAAACCAATTGCCCTCACGGTGAAGCAAAACCATGCCGGTGTGTAACAGCACCATACCTAAAACACAGGCCAAGGACCAGCTTAGGGCGGGGAGACACGGCCGGGAGCACGCAAACCACTTCGCCCACAACGCACTTCTTCCCGGCCAGCGCCGCTCTGACTCCAGGAACCGAGACCATCAGGGGCCGGGACACCTCATTCCGCCTCCTGTCACTTCCCAGCCGCGACCCGTCCCGCTACCCCGCACGCAGCACACAGCCACCGCGGACCGAAGGGGCCGACCCTGCTCCTGTCCCGCTCCCCGCGCAGGGAGAGACAGCAGCCGCCCCTCTGCGCCCGCCGAGCCCCCTGCCCCGCGCCCCAGGGTTTCAGGGGAGAGAAGGGGTACAAAGCAGCCACCTGAGCCGTGCAGGAAGATGAGGGAGGCGGTGTGCCTGCCCGCGGGGGAAACCACGCTCCTCTGCAGCGCCGCGGGCGCCGCCATGCCCCGCGCTCTCCTCCTCCTTCCCCAGTCGCGGGGCTCGCCGCGCCGGCGCACAGCGGCTCAGCTGCCGGGGGAAGCAGCGCCGCGCCTGGGACCCGCGTGCGCCTCTGGAGCGGAGCTGAGCGCCCGGTCCCGGATCATCAAAGCTCGCACTTTTAAAGCCGCTCTCCCTTACCAAAGCCTGTTTATAGGCGATGCTATGTACAGAGCACGTATTTAGAAATGCTATATAGCAGGCAAATCGGTGATTAACACTAAATGGGAGTTGCCCCTTTCGTGCTGTATGCGTTTGGAAAGGCGATTAGGCTTCAGCCTCTCCAGGTGCATGCTTTCAAGAGTGAAGGCTTGGTTGGCAGGAGAACTGACGGGAGGCAGGTGTCAGGGGGCTCTGATGGCTCCTCCGAGGCACTGCAGAAAGCCTGCAAGGGCCGGTATTAAAAAGGCCTGATAGACATTTGAAAGCTTGTCTGACGTTAATCCATGTCTGAGCACAACTGTGATGCTCTTGGTATGATGTAGGGGCATAAGGGTAGCAGCTTTTGCATTTTTCAGTAACCTATATATACTCGATGTCATAAGACTTAACTTCTTTCCTTACTGATGTGTAGATTAACCACCTGCCTGGATGCTCTGACGTCTGTGGCAGTGGAATAAGGATGACCAGGCATAAACCTCGCTGTTTCACTAGCCAGGTGCAGTGCGACCCAGGGGGTGAGCAGCAAGTTTACAGATTAGTTTTGCAGTTCATCATGAAGAAGGATTTTGGCAAGCCATAGGGGCACACCTGCTAGTCCTTAAAAATGTAATGAAACCTTAGCCTCTTGAGGTAGCACGTTATTACCTTCGGAATGGCCTGTGGGTTAAGTAGATGAAACATCAGTGTGTGTGTAATACGAAGAGCATGCTGTGCTTGTATTTCAGTTCAAATTACTGTCCTGACTACTATTTTCCTACGTATTTAGGCCATGAAATCCTAGAGCCCTACTTAAATGTACACTGACAAATGGCATGTTATAATGCCCCTTCAGAATGTGTGTCAGCTGTCTTTATAATATATCTACAAGAATTCTGCAGCAGGTCCAAGAAGTAAATAAAAGGAAAAAAAATCCAGTATTTGGGGAAATGAGAAAATTGCACGGTGGAGAAAAATAAAAGATTCATCTAAAATTTTCTACAGTGTTAGTTGCCTGATTCAAGAATACAAAATCTCAGCAAAGTATTGCCACCATGAATAAGTCAGTATTGCCAGTCCCTATTAGCAGAGAGACACCTTACTTATCAGTTGACTTGCAGTACACAAACATAATTGTGGTAATTGACACATCAAGGTCCTTTTTAAAATAAATTAGCTTGGCAGGAAAGTTTGATCATTACTATAGGCAGTATTCACTCATTTAATTACATTTATATGTAATAATTTATTTTGCCATCTTTAATGAGCATTGTAGTTTTTGAGAGCTATTTGATATGAAGGGTAACTGAACAAAGGTACAATAGTGATGTGTCGTTTTGGACAATCTCTCCTGCACAGTTATGGCAACAAACCATGATCAAGCCTTTTTAAAGCTTATGGGTTATCATTCCTTGCCTCTGACTTACAAGCTTGGAGGTACAAGATTTCTTTGTGCCAACAAATAAAGCTTGATGCCAGGAACAAAGCAAAGGATGAAACATCAAGCCGTACAAAAATAGTACTCTAAGTTTAGAGTAGTTTGTGTGTTGTTTTTTTTAAAGAGAAACAGTAAGGTATAAGCTTTATTTATTCTTTTCCATTAAAAAACAAGTGAAGGGCTATCTGTATTTTCCCTAAGTGGAGAGGACTCCAGGGCTTCAAGGAGAAGACCTGTATTTTAAAAAAATTAAGAGAAAATAACCAACTAAAGAAACTAGCGAGAAAATAGGAGCTCTGAGCAAACATAAATGGAAGAGAACAGACTTACATAAAGACGACAAAACTGCTGTAATAACTTGTTCTTTATACCAGAGGAAAATCTTTTCTTGGGGTGTTTTAAGTATATTAATTATGTTGAATGTTAATGATATTAAAAAATGTAGTTTAATAATATAAAAAAAAAAAACAGACAAAAGCAAACCAAGACAAACAGAAACCAAACCAAACAAAATAAAACAAAACAAAAACGCCACAAACATCTAAACATCTGACTGGGCTGTATCAAGTGCTCAGAAATGGCCACAAGATGATTTTGTCATTTTAGGAAGTTTTCTGTTATTAATTAGAGGCATGATAAAGTCCTGTTCCCTGCCAGTTTTGCCTTCTGCCTGAAGGAGGGGAAGAAGGGAACATGTTTGAAAAGGGTTATAACTATTTTCCTGGCCAAATCTATGAAGTGCAGATGTAACCGATGGAAACCATGGAAATCATGGCTGCTGCTAGCACCTAGCCTTACTGAGTGAAAGAACAATCCTGAATGAATTAACAGCATGTTAATAACTGTAGGAAATTACAGGCAATATGAAAATAGCTTGCAAATTTTATTAAACTAACATATGCTTAAGTTCTGATGCTTACGGTGTTTTACAAGTCTTTCACTGCTGACATGTAAGACCTCCAAAAGGAATTTATTACATTTCATAGTGCCAATGAAATGTCCTCCCACACCCTTAAAAACATATTTGATTGCAGTTGCTTCTCTTGTTATTTTATTTTTTTCCTCTAGGCTTAATGAAATAAATGGATCAATTTTTGACTTAAGTACTAAATAAATATCAACATGTAAATATGTAACCATATTTAACTTCTCAAAGAAAGTAAATGTTAAGTGTGAGCTGTGTCCTGTTCCTTAGGATGGGCTTTTGCTCACAGTGCTCTCTGTTCTCTCACACTGACTCTATTCAGAAGAAACCAGAAGAGTTTAATTTACCTGCAACCATTTTGACATTTTTCTCGTTTAAAATGGCTTTGCACTTTAAAAGTAACTTTAGCTGAAAACAGTATCTTGCAAAGTGTTTTTTATGTACAGCATGTGTACATATAAATTATCCAGAAGCATTGCTGTAACTATATATGCAAAACTAAGGGTGTTGAACCCACAGTGAAAAATAGCTGGTAGATATTGTACAGTTATTGGTATACTTTGGTAAGTGAATTAACCCACAAATGCTTCATTGATGGCTACAAAGTATAACTGATATCTAGTTGATTACATTTACATTTAAGTGATTTTGACAAAAGCAGTGATTTTGGTATGGAAGTATAAATACCAGGTATTTGGATCTTTCCACACACCCCTTTTAATTCTTTTCAGTATTGTGTCTTTATCATCACTATATAAGACCACATTATTAATATGTAGTCTTTACTGCTTGAGAGATAGCTATGTTATACTTGCTTTCTTCGTTATTAAAGGCATTAACGTTAAATGCTGAATTTCTATGCCTCTTTTGTACATTCCTTTTAATTTCTACCCTTCTCCCAGTTTTTTACAGGCTGAGGGGTTTGTCCAATAGTTTTAAGATCATTTTGTCAGTTACTGTGATCTCATAAAAATAACCAACTATCCTCTAATTTGCAGGTGGTTACATTCATTGGGAATCAGGGGCAATGCTTTGACATGGAATTTATATGACATGGGTATTGGTTTAGGTCTTCTCTTCTAGTGTACATATTGGCATATTTTATTCTAAAAAGTGATTTTAAAGAGTTCTCTGCACAACTGCCACAGTAGAGGTAGGAAGTGCCATAGGGGTTGTTATTTAGGTGCACAACCTAGTAGTCCACTTATCATGATAAACTATTCATACCCTCACCAAGCCAAATGACAAATACATTTTCATTCATATTTTTATTTTTTTAATTTCAAATTCAAAATTTTTTAGCAAATTAGCAACAGTCAAAATATGTAAATTTATATGTTTTTCTGTCCAGCTGGAAGTATATTTTGATACTGAGCTCTCTTAGAAAAATAAGGTCCCTAGCTAGGCTACATGGATGCAGGTGTTCATCACAGATATGATTTACTATGGAGTTGAGTGTGGGAAATCAGCCCACAAAGAGAAAAGCAAGTTGTATTTTGCATCTGAATGCCATCTGGCACAAAGAGATCTGGACCCAGTGTTTCTAGTTGCCACAGCAAGGTAAACAAGTAATAAGTAAACAAATCATGTTCTTTTTGGCCCAAGAGATAATTGGTATTTAGGGTCTCGTGAGATAATTTTGCTAGCAGGATCCAGCTATTTACTGCATGCCATCCTATTTGTTTTAAAAAAACCGAGGGCGCAGTCCCAGGGACAACAGGAGGCAGTTCCCTTCATAAGCCTGCAGCTAGCCAACACCCTGCCAAAAGAAATACAGGCTTGGCTACACTACTGGTGCCTGTGTTTCTTCTGCTTGTTCTCTGCAGCACGTTTGCTGCTTCTGAGTCATCTGGATGTCCATTCAGCTGCTGCATCTGCAGGCATCTCCCAGGCAAGGTCCTTGGCCCATCTTGTTCAGCTTACAGTCTGCCGGAACCTGGAGAGAGGGGTGTTCCTGAATCAGAATTCCCCAAGGAATCTTGCAGACGTGCTCAGGGCTTACCAAAACCACATTAGCAGTATTCTCAGCAAATGGCAAAGATGCTTTCTATTAATATGAGGACTGGTGCAGCTGCTAACTGGTATGACTGGTTTTACATTGACTTGACAGTTGCTGGCAGAACTGCTTTATCTATCAGACAGTATTTCAAAGATGCTCACCCTGGGCAGTGAACTCAACTTGGCAGAAGAACTTCAAGTTCAGGACTTTTTGGGGAAGTCTGAAGTGCTGTGGGAGGGTTTAGCTCCATCAGAGCTTTGCTTGTGGGAAGATGTTGATAGTGCGACCACAATATTGTTAGTCTTCAGCAAAATTGCTGGGCCTGGAATGAAGGATCCTTTGTTAATTTAAACTGTGTATCTGGCAATTTTGTTATATCCTGGGATTTCATTGTGTTTTGGTACTTCTCCTGAGGACCAGTGTTCTTGCATGTATGTTACTGAATAAGGACACAAGCACTCTGAACTGAGGAAAAAGGAGTGAAAACATGAACCTTAAAATACAGACATAAAAAAAAAAAAATAATAATAAAGATTCCTATTTTAAAACTCATAATTTAAACTAATTTTTAAAGTTCTGATTTATGAATTATGAATTCTTGAAATTAATAGGAATGCTCTGGTGGGATTTTACTGCACTGGAGTTCACAAATGAGTGTGCTAGCACAGATCTGTCATCTCACAGTGTGACATGTTTAATGCAACCAGTTCAAGTACACATGAAAGCAGAAAGGGGCAGCACAGGTCTGTGCTACCAAGTTCTCTTGTTTTCTCCATAGAAGTGCTATCTATCCATCCATTCAAAGTATCTCATGTCAATGTATAGTACTCGAAGTCTGAAATAGGCCTTAACTCATATAAATACTTTTTTTTTATTATTTAGACTTTATACAGTCTTTATACAGTACAAGACTTTATACAGTCGCAACAAAACCTGGCTTTGCTTGCTTAATGCTGAAGTCTGGTTTTGGTTACATTACTGTCAGTGTGGAGTAACTCCCTCCGGTTGACTCAGAGATAGACTGAACCCAACAAGAGAGACTTTTGGACTCCCAGCTCTGTAATGGCATTAGAACATGGAGGTAGCAGAAATTGCTTTTTTAATCTGTATATAGAATGTACCTGTGTTCATGCTGGTTTTGGTTAATTTGCCCCTTCTGAGCCTAAGCAGGTAAAAAGTTATGCCAACACTGGAAATGTTGGCATACAGTCCTCCCTAACACAGCTATTTGTTGCTTTTCTCCTGTTTTCATCCTAGTGGGAGTTTATTTGTACAGTTTCCACGTTTTGGCATTTATTTGTGAAAACTGGGGCATAGGTGCAAGCATTTGGGGTTTTTTGGTGCCAATTTACATAGTGCCATAAAGAATAATCTTTTATTTTTCAGCACTTATTAGCTCAGCTCCTCAGCTTTGCAGCACCACATCCTGGTGTGAAACTTAGAGAGGGATAGTTCTGACAGGTTTATATTGACCTAAATTTATAGCATTTCATTTGGGAAAATTAATATCTTGTTCACATTTACAGGACAATGTTGTGATTGTTAGACAAGACCAACCACCGAGATCTTTGGAAGTCTGGAAATCAGAGCATGTCCTAAAGATACATACTTCTGCTTTCAGATAGTGGATTAATGGAAACCCTGTTTCTTTAAATTGACTGTGCTATGTCTTCAATTATTTTAGTGGTGATGCACCAAATTCTTCCAAAACAGAGCATCCAACGTGTCTATACACAGCTATATAATATTAATATTGAGATAAGATGAACTACACAATACTGTACTTTAGGCTTTTAAGATAATGTTTGCAA
Organism: Psilopsiagon aymara; assembly: GCA_024733675.1. NCBI lineage: Eukaryota > Metazoa > Chordata > Aves > Psittaciformes > Psittacidae > Psilopsiagon > Psilopsiagon aymara. The sequence continues at coordinate 29,606 of JANRGW010026897.1, read as the reverse complement.
TGCCTGAAGATAAAACATTGGTGTATCTTTTTCATAATAAACCAGATATAGAATCATAGAATGGGTTGGGCTGGAAGGGACCTCTAAGATCATCTAGTTCCAACCCCCCTGCCATGGGCATTTTGTGTAAGGACATGCAGTATAAATCAATACATTTTCCTACATATAAATTTGTGAATGGATATAAAACCAATATGCAGAGTGACTATCATAGGTACATTTGTTATTTTTTATTTTTCTAAATTGAAATATGTCCCAAAAGACATATTTCTGATAATAAGAAATGTCTGATAATAAGTCCATAAGTAATGTCTGATAATAAGTTCAATTAATAAATAATGATAATATTTTTTTTTTCTATAATTTCAGGATAAAAACTGTGGTTGGTCTTTACTATTTTGTTTAATTGGGCTTTGAGGGTGCAAGTATCTTTTTCTGGGTCTGTAACACTGGTCCTTTTCTGTAGTCAACAGAGGCAGTGGGTCTTCTCTATGGTCTGTAAAGGGTGACTATGGCCATAAGCTCAATATATCCATCTGAAGTCTGAACATCTCAAGTTAGATGAAATTAAGCACATCCTAAGTTTCTACTTTGGTTTTGTGTTGCTGGATTCCATGACCATACCATTATCAGCAGGCCACTGAAAATGATGTCTCTTAGAAGTCTAATTGCATCCTTGTTCGGATATACAAACTCTTACAGTTGAAGTGTGCTGGCTGAGTGACAAGATAGTTATGACCCAGTTCTGTCCTATCTGAAATGTACCTTTGTTTTTAAAATCAGCACCATCAAGCTAGAAATAGCAAGGATTTGGTTTGTTTCATGCAGCAGAGGAACTATGGAATTAGAGTATGAAGAATATGAGCAGGTCACTGTAGAAAGGTTACGCACCAGGGTGTTGAGTCTGCTCAAAGGCTAGGTGTAGAGCAGTTTTTTGCCATTACATATCTGAATTCTCATGTGAAACCTGCAAACTGGGCCACCTGTGGGTAACTGGATGACTCCATTCTGAGTCAGTTAACACAGAATTATGTAGAAAATGAAACAATTAGATTTTCGGACAATGTGAAGCATGCAAGTAACATAATCAGTGTTTTTAGAAACAGTTGCAAAGACAGCTAGGGATTTCCCTGTGAATTACAGTAAAATTTGGTACACTAATGACATGAGAAACATATTGCTTTAAAAGAACTGACACCAAAATACTTAAGCATTTGAATTAAGAAGATCATTGTCTGGTTTTCAGTGTTTTCTGCTATGCAAAATTTAGCCAGTATTTTCAAATGAATTCTTTCAGATTTAAAGGAACTTACTCAGTTGAATCAACCCCGCTGTAAGTTGGTCCTGTCCAAATGAAAGCCAGGATTACATGAGAGTAATTGTTTTTCATGGTCCTTATCATAAACCACGTGATGCTGGGAAGTTCTGAACATTTGAATATGCTAATTATTCTTCCCTTTGCTCAGTGGTAGATACTGGTTTGCTATACAAATTGGCTTTGGAATCTGCATGCTTTTGTGATGTGCTACTTGCCATCTGCTTTGGAGATATTCCCATGCACTTTTGTTGATGCAACAGCTATAGTGTTTTCAACTGTTGATACTATGAAAATGTAATGCGATTGGGCTTGGACAGGTGCCTTAAACAGACCACCCATCATATTTATTTTGCTGCCAGTCAGAACAAGCAAACTCTTGGGCAAAATTGTGAAGTGCATTGAACTTTCCTGATAGTTAATGAATAATTTGAGGTTTATTTTAGAAGAGATTTAGACAGTCCTGAAAGAAGTGTTGCTTAACTAAGAGTCACCATTACTATCCAAATTTTCAAAGCTTACTGTTTGTTTTGATTTTGTTTGTCAGTTTCACAAAACAATTTAGTTCAAATGCCTTATTTTTGGTAGCTGAGAAAAAAAAACCTTGTTAAAGAGTAAGCTGGAACAGTATAAATTTATTAGTATTATCACTCTAATTGAAATGCAGAGCAAGCAGCTATACTTGCTTATGAATATAAAATGATTGGACTTGATGCACAAGGTACATCAAAGGTTCTGTATATATATAAACAAGAATGTTAAATGTGGATACAGATGCTTAGATACGGTATGGACACAAACTTAAATCTGCTTAGATGTCACAAATATACTTGGAAATCACTAGTTTTAAATCCAGTAGGAATGTTTTACGACTGTGAGTTCCAGAAAAATAACAAATTGAGGGTTCAAACCACTGATACAAACTAAATACACTATAATATACACTCATTCATGTGTTGCTAACCAGTGTCTTGGGTTTATCTTAGTGGTAAGCAGAAGCAAAAAAATTAACTTGAAGTCTTAAACTTTTCAAGCATTAAGGACTGGAGCTTACTGATAGTAAAGTTCTGGGTAGAAAACTGGTTGTTAAATTAGATTGAAATAAAAGTGATCACAGTGAAACAGAGTGTAATCATCACAGATCTGGAAAATTATCTAATATTAGATCAAAAAACCTGTATTTCAGAACAGGAATGCTTCTTGCAGTAACTGATATCACAGTTACCTGAAATAGAATTGCACAGAGGGAAAAAAAGGATTAAGTGAAAAATAACAAAACAGACAGTCAAGATCTTGTTCTCTGAAAGTTTAGATGCAATTAAGAGTAATTCACTTAAATTAAGGGGCACGAAGATTGGCATAAAAGAGAAGATAATTTTGCATATGGGCACTCCAGCAAAGCTATGGGACTGGGAGTTTAATTTTGAGGTGACCTTTAGAAAAAGGAAACTTCTTTTTTTCACATAAATATTCAAAAATAATTCTGAAAAAGTGTGCTATAGAAAAGGGATTGTCTGTAGATATTTTCATAAGAGGGAAGTGAATCTTGAAGATCCTTCACAACCGTAGCCACATTTTGGACTTAATGTTGGCTGTTGCTGTGTGCCAGAGAGGAAGAGAAGACTTAGGTGTGGTTGGTTGTTTCTAAAAAAGAGGTAGTGTTGACAGTTATTAATAAGAAAAATGAAGTCTCAGGAGAGGATGGCCTAATGGCAAAGCTATTAGCTGCATCCAAAAAGATGGCCTCACATCCTTGCTGAAACGTTCATATTATATGAGAACACAGCATGCTTTCCCAGATGGGTGAAAGAAAAACATAATCATCTCTGCCTTTAAAAATGATCACAGAAATAGCTGAGAAAATTATACCTCAATTATCTTGATCAATCTTGTAACAAACTCTGTGCACAATCTATCTGCTTTTTCTAGGAAAGAGGTCATGAAGAAAAAATACACCCTTTTTTTTAAGAGGAGAACAGAGATGAACTTGTGGTGAAGTTTTTTCAAAGGAGTGTATTTATTTATCAGGGAGACTATGGAAGCAAAAGTGGCTGTTATCTAAGTTTTGATGAAGTTAAGCAAAAGTTCAGTACAGGATGAGGTAAGAGGTCATGTTTGATAATGGTCTTGTTTTATAATGAACAAAATCAGCATTTTGTGCTGAAAGGTCTCATCCAAGGTACTGCAGTAAGCTATTGAACAAGCAAATACCAATTTACAAGTGCTCAAACAGTGGTTTGAATGTGTAAGGATTTGAGTTTAGCTTCAAGTACTAGTTGTGATATGGCTTTTATGTCATGTGTTTTGCTATTCAGATCCAAAGAATGAAAAAGTCCTGAGGTCCATAACATGATGCAAGCATCTGTCATCTGTACATGTAGGTACAATTGTGTAGGCAAGACTTGTGCAACCTAGATTCTGATGTATTTTTTAAGTACATGTAACACCTTAGGGTATGCTGTCACAGTGACCTTAAGTGCAAATTGTTCTTGTACTTCAGATAAAGAAACACTGTAGGTTTTGAACCCTTGCATTTTCATTGAAGATAGTTGTTCCTAATGAATTTGTGTCTGTAGAGAAATGGTCTAGAGACCACTGGTATGAAGATGATGCTCTTTTCATTATGCCAGTGAACTGAAAAAAATAGTTCAGAAAAGTAAATAAGGAATTGTAAGTTCTGAAAGGGTTTTGAAAGCCAGATGACAGCTGCAGAATAAGAATACACTGTTCTGTTATATCTCATTTAAATTGATGCTTTAGGTAGTGAGTTTGGGAAGCTAGGAGTTCATAGCAATGGAACACGGAAAACTAACACCTTTGTCACATCATCACATTCCTTTTTTTCTGTTCGGTGAGGTCACATATGAAATTAGCTTTACTGACTGAATACAGAAATTATGGATTTAAAAGGAATCTCACTTTTGTTTTTAGTAAAATGGTCCACAAGATATTTCCACAGAGGAGCACTAGAAACACTGAAACACTCTCCCTTCTCACCCTGGTTTGATTAGCTCAGAGTTCTGAAATCAGATTATATTGTCCTCGAAGGGCTAACTGGGAGATACATAGTAGGAATCGCAGAGTACATGCAACTGTTATGTATCTGGTGCCAATGATTAGGAAAGCAGAGTTTAATTTTAATTAAAGGGATTTTTTTTTTTTTTTTAATTAAAGCAACAAAATCGTATTGAGTAGCTTTAGGGGTGAAATTCTCTTCTGTTTCTCTCTGTCCCGGTCACTGCTATTCTGTATGGTAACTACTTGAAATACAAAAGGGAACTGTTAAGGAAAGCTTGTTTTTTGTAAAGCTTTTGTTGCTGTATGATCATTTGTAATCCTTAACTTTAGTTTTAGGAAGGCTACAGAAATCCGGGCCACTATGACACTTTTGAATCAACTGAAGTGGTTTAGTATTAGAACCTTTGTAGTAATGATCATAGAGTCACAGAAACAACTAGGATGGAAAAGACCCTTAAGATGATGTAGAAGAGTTACCCGTTTGGACACCTTGACTTCTAAGCTTCGCCAGTACCTTTCAGCTTTTTAATATGTGAGGATAGGATGTGTGGATTTACTAAGGCTTCCAATTTTAATATATTTTTTTAAGGGAGAAGCAAGAAAAAAAATGATGCTAAAATTCTCCTGTGTCTTCTCTCATCTAAAAGCTGAGGGAGGAAGGAGAAGGCAGGCATTACTGACTGTGAGTCAAAATTGTAGATTTTGATCTGATTTATGGGGCACACAAGTATTACTCCTTTTGATATGATTTTTTTCATAGTGGCATAGGAAACACCTGTCCAAGTTTTTAACATTAAAGAAAAACCTTCAATGGATGAAGTCATGGAATCATTGAATAGTTAGGGTTGGAAAGAACCTTAAGATCATCCAGTTCCTGCATTTTGCATGTCCATTCTATGATCCCATGCTCCATCATGGGAGCATCTGATAACAGTAAAAAAGCCTTTGTTTTACCAAGCTGGTTCTGATACATAAAAACTGTGACTTCAAATTATTATCCCCTTTTAAAATTCTTAGTAATTCTTTTTCCCTCAATACCGGAGTTGATGTATTTGTTTCCTAAGGGCATCCAGGTGTTTTGACTGGAATAATGCAATTTCAAGACATTTCTTTCCTGCATGCCAAATTTATTGAATTAATCATTGTACGCAAATGTGGTTCAGCACTGTCCAATGGCAATAATGAGACACAGCTTCTCAGGGGCTGGTTTCCAAACCGGCAGAGGGCAATGGGGAATGACAGCCATCACCGCTTTCTGGTGGTTTGGCTGTGGGACATAGGGCAAGAGCTGCAGCACACGTGGGCCAAAACATGTGTGTCCCCCCCCCCCGTCCACAGTGGGTGGTAATCGGCAATTATCCAAATAAAGGAATAACAAAACCATGTTGCTTCTTGCCTCCAGACACAGTCTATTGAGAACAACATGAAAACACCTGAAGACTGAGAAGAGAAGCTTGGACTGAGAGTTGACCTGTGTATAAACAGAGGGCTGTTGTCCAGTGTGCTTGGGAAGTTTGTGAACATATGGGCATTGTGCCTCAAAGCAAAAATTAGCAGACCTGGGAGGCAGTAGAGATATTGAAGAAATTGAATGTACTCCCATATTTTTAACATTATTAAGGATTTAACACTACTTTCAAAGGCCGTTTCAAAACACAGGGTATACATACTTTTTCAGCTCAGAATGAACATAGAGACCCACACACTCAGCAAGTGTAAATCAATGTGGGACCAATAAAAGCAATTAAGAACAAGGCCCAGAAGGATTTAAGTTTCAAATGCAGAGACAGAAATATACCTTTAAAGTTTTGGATTTGGGGGTCAGGTACAGGACTAACTTTAAATAAGGTGAGTCAGTCTGAGAGGTCAGGCAGGCTTTTCAAAGCAGGAAGTAGTCTTAGTAACAGTGGTCTTACTTCTGCAAGGTTAACATGCTTCATTAGTGGCCAGGCATAATATGGCAGTGCCAATGTCTTCAACAGTGATACTTCAAAATAAGAAATCAGGGTTCTTGCAAACCCTGTAAGTGTGTATTTATTTACAATTCCACTGTAATGGTATGTCTGCCTTTGGCTTCATATGCATTTGGTGTCAAAAGAATGAATAAGGTAAGGATAACTCTAATAGTAATAAACAGTTGCTCTTTTACAGCTGCTTTTATTCCATATACAACACATGGACATGTCCAGGTGTCTTCTTTTGATTTCTGTGTTGCATTTATCCATTCCCAATTTCCAATGTTTTATATTTTTATTTACAGTATGAAAATACTTAAGTCACTGTTGCAGTTTGTTTTCATTGCCCAGTGCAACCACTTCTTCTAGGTGTTTATTTATTCTGGTGAGGAAGGTTCTTACTGGATTTTATTCATGTTTATGTTTAGAATGCTTCTGCCACATTTCATGGCTGTGAAGCCTCTTGGATGGGAGGGTGTTTTACCATGTGCATCATTATCACTTCCTTCATTATTTTGTACACATCTATTAGGTCATCCTAAATGTTTTTCATTGTCACTGAAATACAGCTTAACACATAACAGGTGCTGAGCCAGATGGGGAGTGAGTTTGAAAGAAAAATACTAGTTTATCCACCGCAGTGCAGTGCCTCTCTCCGTCAAGCAGCATGAGCATATATTGATGCAAAGAGGGTTATAGGCTCCCTAGCCCACTCCCTCAGTAAATCCTCCTCTGCATAAGTGCCTTGCTTTGAAGGTCCATCTAGTAGAAGAGAGTCATGTAAAGCAAGTCAGTGTTTCAGGTCCAAAAATTGTAGGTCACTGACTATCTGATTGTCTTTCATAGCTCTTCACAGCCTGATTATACTGAGATTTAATATCGCCTTAATGTTTAGCATCATTTTTCCTTTTGTGGGCACAGGTATCAACAAAATAGGAAGGGAGTTACCAAAGTTTTTCTGAGATGCCTTGGGATTTCTCTGAAGTAAAATGTATTAAAGCATTGTTTTAATGGCTTTGTGGCACCCTGCTACGTGGTGTCATGTTCAGCTGAATTTCCTAAGTGATCAGAAAACAGCAGACTCCCAGTGATTCAGCCTTTACAATCACTACAGCCAGGCATAATCTGCAGGAGTTTTGTGCCTCCTCTTAGAAGCACAGCAGCCTGAACCAGCTCCATATTCACAGCTGAGAGAAAAGGTGGGCGAAGTGGCTCATTTTGTCCTGCCTTTTCTGTCTTGGTCTTCTCGGTGCAAATGAAGACCTGCCACTTAGAAAGTAAAGAAAGAGATGCATTTCTGTTCCTGTAGGACTGTGCTCTAAATCAGGAACAGTAATACAATCCTTGGTTTTTTTCTTCTTTCTCTATGCTATTATTAGACAACTTCCTTTGTCCCTGTTTCTCATTTTTTTTGGTGCAGTTTTAGAAGACCACCATTATATTTTCCCTTTAATGTGAGTATGTCTGAAGAGCTCATTGCTGTCAGTTGAAATATTTATGTAGTTTAGCATTCAGTAATTCCATTTGCTCCTTTAATTTGATCCTTTAACTTACTTCTGCTTATTTTTACATACAGTGCCTCCAAATCTTCTGCACCAGATTTGTTTATCTTTTTTTAAAGCTTTCAGCTCTCTGCTTGTAAAACTCTTTGCATTTCATTCCTTACCTAACCACAATGGCCTATGTTGCACTTTTCCCTGTTTAGATTGAAGTGGGAAGAATTTCAACTGCACTCTCTCCAGCAGTTACTTAAACATTTCCCACTTTTCCCTTAGTAGATTTCCCACAGTTAGTAGAAATCCAATCATGAGTACTTTCCACTCTTTTCAGTCAGCTACTTCATTTCTCTTCTGCTTTCTGCTAATGTTCTGTGCTCACCCTTGAGATTTCTTGCCCATCTTGCATATTTTGAGAGCATGTTATATATATAATGTTTTTATTTGTGTGAGTAAATGCATGCATGCCCACACACAACTATACTTAGCCTTTTCGTTCTTTCCTCACCTTGGCTTCCAAACTAGTGTCCCACTGCTGTCTTTTGGGGTGGTTTTGGAGTTCTTTTTTAAACCATTGCGCTATTTTCTTAGTGTAGCAAAAAGTGGGGAAAAGAGAGATATCTGATATGAGGCATTTTTTCTATCCTTGGAGACAACTGACCAATTGGACAACATGGTGTGAGTTCTGGCACAGGCCAGCACCCCAGATGTTTTGGTGGTATGTAGGACAGTGAGAAAGATGTTAATCTAAGGAGGGAGACACTGTAAAAAGAAGTTGGATTTGTTCTTCCTAAACTGGGGAGTGCAAGATGAAGCTGCCTTTCAGAGCAGAAGTCTCAGAGACATACAGAAAGTTGGTGTATAGACTATATCAAAATGGATTCCCCAATTACCTTTTTCTGTCACACTGCTGCTCTTCTCCAGCCCCAGGGCCTAGATTTCTGGAAGTTAAAAAGTCTCTGCAAGAGGAACACATTTGGTGCTTTATACTAACAAGACCTGAAAAAAGCATCAGCTAATCAACCCTTTCAAAATCCTTGGGCTTAATTAAGCCCTCTGTGGCTCCAGTTTTATGCTGATTTGGATCCAACAGTTTCACTGGCATAAAAGAGGATGAATCAGGCACTTAAAGTATTGTTTAATGATCTGGTTTTATGGAAAGGCCAACTGGAGCAGAGGCGTGAGGTAGCTTGAATCAAGATTTTCTGCCCTTGTGCTTATTCTTCAAGGCCATGCTTCCACATCAAGGTCATGTAGTGTGATGTGCAGTTTGGCCAAAGCCAAAATCTGTGGGCTGTGGGCTAGCTCTTCAGCTGGTTTTCACTGGCACAGCTCCTGTGAAAGTTCTAATTCATGGAGCTATTCCAATTTAATTCTCGCTGGGGGAAACCTTGCCATTGGTTGTAGCTCCCAAACTCATATAACATTTTCTCCACCCAGATAGTGCCTCCAACTCAGTTTTATTTCCACATGGCTGCTTTGCTGCATATTTCTCTTTGAAATCCAGCCTCCAATGATACTTCTCTGCAATGAGATTGAAATGTTGACCTGAGAACCAGCTGAGTGTACACACAGCACCTTCCAACACCCTGTGAAAAACAGAGCACGACTGCAGAAAGTGGATATATCTGCATTAATAGCTGCAATGAAACATTATATTAACAGTGGAATAGAAAGATGCTAGGACTAAGTAAATAAAAGACTGTGGCCCAGTGTATGAACTTGGTTGGGGGAGCACAGGCAGGATTCTTTGGGTGTGAATTAACTCACCTACTGGCAGAAACCCAAATGATGCATATTTTATTCTGTGTTTTTTCCGTTAAAGGAGAAAAACAAAATAAGGTGGTGAAATAGTGTATGTCTAAAGAGTAAACATAAGTGTGCCACATTTTATTTCTCATGTAGCCTTTATTGCTAAGTGCTAAATGAGTTGTCCTGCAACTAGATAGTGTCTAGACCTTTCTGAGCAAGAAATATTTTGAAAAAGCTACTTTGTGAAATATGCAGTAATAACTACAGCATCCAACCTGACAAGGGTTGTCTTGTAATATTACCGGCAGGTATTTAAACAAATAAACAATGCTTCATTTGTTTATTTGAACTCCTGGGGTTTATTTTTCCTTGTTTTTAAAAGCAGCGTGGCAGTAACACTTCTTTCATAGAAAAATAATGTCAACAGAAGGATGAAGAGCTCGTGCCTGTCGAACATCTGCTCTGAGAAGCCACTTGAAAAATAACCACTCAGTAGCATGATAAGAAAACATCTGTGAAGCACTGGGAGGAATATTAGCAATGGGAGAGGCAAGGAAGGACAACTGAGGTTGGACCTTGAACAAGGACAGACATCTACCAAGTGCCAGTGGCAGCACCTCTGTTATTTCTTTCACAATTACATCTCTATTTAATGTTAGCATTCTGTTTGAAGCAAAGGGGAAGGTGGCAAGGGGAGAACTGAGCAGGGTGGCCATCATTTTATTAGCTTCTCACCCTGATCCAGGCACCAAGGATGTTGGAGTGCAGTGCCGGCCAGGCTTGGGGTAGGAGATGGAGCCCTCTGCATAATCAGAACCTGGCGTGTGTGTGCATATAGCCCACTCCTTGTTTTCCTTTGTTGCGCTTTACGTGTTGGATGAATCACACAGGATTTTATTAGAAAAACATTGTTCTTATTAAAATGGTGTATAAACAAGCCATCTGCCTTCACACATCTTTTTGAAGATATTTTTCTAACTCTGGCAATTTGATTTCAAGGCACTTGTGGGGCACTTCTTTGCTGAATGTCGGGAGGATGACACATAGCAGTGTCTTAACGATTAAGCAGACATTTGGCTTTAATTGATGTGCAGATTACACTGCCTTTTAAAAGTGGGATAGTTAGTGTTTATTCAATTACACCAAGGCAGCTCCTCAGCAACTTTTAACAAAGAACACATACTACTGAGACATTTCCCACATCATAACCATGGCCTCAGAATCTCATTGGTTCACTGTAGAGTAAACAGTCAGGAATTCCTGGAAATTAAAAACCAAAAACCACATGGACGGTAGGAGAAAATTAAATTAGTGACCCTAGGTAGAAACAAGTAAGATTTTCAGGCATCCGCTCTGTTTCCAATCTTATTTATTCTTTTTCTGGTATTAATCAACCTCCTACATTTCCCTTTGGATCTGGGTTTTTCCATTACAAATGTAAGAATACTGTAGAATGACACCTTCAATACACTATAGGTTGCATATTATTCTTCTGAATAGCGCATGCAGCAATTGGTATGTATTTGTAAAGAGTACATGTATGAGAAAGTATAGATAGATGGAAGTGTTTGTGTTTAGAGAGGAGGTGAGACTGGTGCAATGGTTCATTATGTGTACAGAAAGAAAACCAGCTCAATCTTTTGTTTCTTGTTAAAGATCGTATTTCACACAAGATATCATGAAATGGAAGAACGGAAAAACTGACAAAGAGCTAGGCATAGGAGACAGGATGTTTTGTCACCCTGAAGAAATCAAATTTGCACATAGTCCAAAAAATGGGACAAATAATTCCCATTTATTCAAGGTACTTGAACTCCTAACAGGTCAGGAATTCCAGCCAGGAGAACATTAACCATACTTTAATTTTTTAACACCTCCGCATTAAGGGGGTTTAAGCATAGTCCATCCTAACAACAGACAGTTCTCTGAATCACAACCTGAGCTCTGCGTTGTCATCCAGAAGGATGATGGCTGCAGCGTTTTAAAAAAACTCATGGCTTGCTGAAAATCAGACCTTTGTCAGGTGTCTCCTGCTGGGAGAGCAAATGATAAGACAATAAAACAAGACCTCTGAGAAAAAAAAATCAAGTTATATTGACTGTTTGTTTTTTTGGTAAGTTGAAGTTCACAGTGTTGTTACTGAATTTGATACTGATTTGGCTGTATGGAGGAGACTGCCAGCTAGGAAGAACTCTTCCTCACCTAAACTGAGGGTGTAAGCTCCAGTCATGTTCTACGTAAAGAGGTTTTCTGTCTTAAGATGTTTTCTTTGTCCACCTCCAGATGTTTCTATAACTCTGCTGGTGAGTGAAGATGGTGTTTCAGAAGTGGGCTTGTGAGCATTTACTTGTTTTAAAGGTGCAATGTGGCTACAATAATATACACTTCTACAGTCTTAAAGGGATGCCAGTTTAAGTTTCAAATTGACAAAGCTGACCCCTTACAAACCTCTGTTTAAACTCCTAGCTTGCTTCATATCTTTTTTGTCAATTCAGTCTCTTGTGCAAGTTAAATAAGATTTAGGAGTGTCCAAACAGTGATCTGTGCCAATTTAAATAAGTTGTTTTTGAAAAATATATATAGCTCAGCTGAGTAAGGTTTTGTTCAGGGTTAGAATCATGAACAGTAAAATATAATATGGATTTCATGACCTTATCCCTACTTTCAACATTTCCTATGCTTCTTTCCATTCATTCGTCTAAAATGTTGAGAGCACAGGAGTGTGTACAGCTCCTGGCACAGTGAGGAACAGATGTTCATTCAGCTTCATGGTATGACCAGATTGTACATGTTTTACGTAAGGGGTAAATATGCATATATATATATATATATATATATAAATAGGGGGGTTGTGGCATTTTTACTTTATCCATTTAACAGAGGTCTTCAGAAATGAAAACTACCTCAATGTTTACCAAACTTTCTGAAATCTAAAGAACACTTGATCAAGTTTGATTTTCTCCAGGCTTTTTGCCTGTCCTGAGTCAATGACCAAAATTGTCTGCATCACCTGCAACTTTCCTTACTCTTCCCAGAGATACAGAGGGGAGAAAAAAGACCCTAATGCTAATAAGCACACAAGACATTTATTTCAATAGTTAGTAATCTGTGTATAATGATTTACAAAAAAATTGCACATCCTCTGTTTAACTAAGGTTTTGCCTGTGATCATCATAATCAGTTCTGCCTGTTTGAATAAACGCATGCTTGCACAGCTTGAAACATTTAAAACCTTTCAAGTCAGGCTTTGGCACCTCTGATGGTATGTACTGTGCTTATGACAGTTAATCATGTGAACTGTGCTTTTTTTCTTTCTTTTAAACTTGGTAGATTTAAGATTATCTTTCCTTTTTTTTTCCTCATATTATTTCTTCAAAGTTAAATTTCCAGTGCATGAAACTACTTGACCTGGAAAAAAAACACAGTGCTACATTTAGCTCTGTGGGATAGCAGAAGACATCTGACTTGCGTAACTGACAACAGAGAGATGTAAACGAATGAGGGCTTCATTTTCTCTGGTGTTTTAGCAATAATTTTAGGGTAACTAAACAGAGAGATGTGTCCTACAATTATCTTCAATGTTCAGTACCTTCCATAAAGGAGCTTTGAAAATCTGGTCCTTGAATCTTCAGTGACCTACCTTTAATTTTCTAAAAGTAATAAGAGTTGACATGTATTACAGATGTCAGTGGAGACACCTGATGTTGACTCCTTCTGAGAAAATCAGGCCCCACAGACCAAAATCTCTGCTGGTGAATCATGATGGGGTTCCTCTTACAACAGTGGAAGTGTCCACTTTTGTACCTGTGAACACTTGCAGTGCTAAACTGCCTTCACTGTGATTTTTCTTCGTGTTTTATATCCTATGACCTGTGCCTGTAGCCTCCTTTCCTCTTGCTATAAGCCTTGAGAAGAGCCTGGCCCTTCTATAATTACCCTTCTATAACAGAGTGGCAGAGACAGGGTTCAAACACTGTATTTCTGTAGGTATGTATCCTTTTCAGTACACCTCATGATGCTGCCATCCCAGAATTTTGGTTATAAGCTGTTAGAATAGGAAAGAAAGACAGCAAGCTCATATGTTTTAAAATATAAAGTGTAAGGCTCCTCATAAGGTGATTTTGGCAAGCTGATGTTCTTTCACTTCTAATTATTATGCTGGCATCACATTTACCTTTATCCCTTTAAGTACACATGGGATTTGGAGTTTTTTGTATGCCATTAATCCAGTAATTTTTATTACTTATAGAGACATAATATGGGTTGTCTGAATTTTAGCGGGATGTTTGGAGTTACAGTAGAAGCAGCCCAATATAGCTGATGTGCATAAGAGGATCACATTGCAACAGAATTTTCTTGTGACCAAAATAATGACAGCATATTAATTGCAATCAGGATTGGTTTAACCCTTTTGAATGGTGAGCTGTGTTTTAACATGATCAGAATAATGGTTTTGGCAGCCAAGATTAAGTACTTGCAAAAGTCCTTCCTAATAATTCAACAGCAGAGTTATCATAAAGTAGACTTTTTAGATTAGGTGAAAAATGAAGGGAATTGAGAAGATTGTGAAAACTACTTTGCAATGAGTTATCAACCTGGGTGAGAATTTGGGAGAGAAGCATGGGTGGGCTTTCAGAAGGGTGCTTACAGAACAGTGGCTTGTTTCGCAGACTTTACACTGTCATAGTGACTAAATACTGTGGCACATCAAGGACATTTGTGAATTTCTAAAGGTAAATTAACATGATTTATTGGAGTTTATAATGATCTGGATAAAAGAAAGTATATTTCATCTTGCCTCATACCAACTTCATGGTTTTGCCTCATTTAGCTTTCATTTTGGTAAATATTCCCCACAATGCTTCCAAAACAAATCTTTTTTCTAAAGATGTTTGATGTTGCTTGATAGGAGCTGATGAGCAGCAATGTGCCCTCTACCGTATCTTTACTGTGTCAGCTGGAAACCTGCAACTCTGCTTATTACATTATTCTATTATTTGTCACAAATACTTGGAGACAAATAGACCACTTCATTAAAGTGAGATTAATGATAGAGCTAATTTGCTGGTTTAATAATCTCTGGGACCTAAAAGAGTGTATTTGAGGGACCAAATTTTCCTCTTTAGTTTACAGTTTATGTTGTTCACACATATTAAGTAACTTTTTGCAGTTTTGGCTGAAAATTTAGTTAAGAGATTCAACTCATGTAGTCAGCATTTCTTCATCACAGAGACATGCACTAGTCATAATATAAGTGACATTTGACTCACACTTAACAACCTAATTATTTTCTTGCAAGGATGTATATTAAACTAGACCCAGAGTTGGGAGATGTTTGCTGCCTAAGTACAGCAAAACAAGGACTCCTTAGTTTCCTGTGGTTGACAGTAGCCTACATTTCAAATGGAAGTCTTTATTTTACAATGTGTTATAAACCTGTGAGCTCAAGAAAGTTCTTAACATATTTAGCATACAGCATTTTTAACATGCCTGTAAGGAAATAGTGAGCTACTTCTGTTGTGACAAAAGGATAGCATTTCTCTGATGAAAAATCCCATTTATTCCAGGAGGCCAAGGTGTTTGCCATGGTGGAGCACTCACTTGTGCAGCTTTCATTTCTCCCATAGTCTTCCAAAAGGGTCACAGCTGGAGTTTTGGTCAGTATTATGATTTTGCAGATACCTGTTATCCCAATAGTCTCAAGCTTAAAAACAAGTACCCAAGATGTACTGTCAAGATCAAAGCTCCACAAACCACCTCTTCCTCTTAAGAAACTTTTTACTAATAGCTAAAGTTGAGGAATTGTCCAAGCTGTCTATTTAGTTTTCAGTCTTCTTCAAAAATCGTCTTAGTGATGGGATTTTTCCTAGGGAGTGATGCAGAATCCTTCTCTGCACAAAGATTTATAGCAGTGTCTTATACCTGAAATATTCTTAAGCCTTCTCTTTTGGCTCAATGTGTTATTAATCCTCAGTTTGGCTACACGGCAATGATAATTTGCCATTGTCAGGATTTTGTGGTCTAATGCTGTTTCAGAAATAAAGCAAACACTAGGGAACATCTGAAAGGAAAAGAACTCAAACTAAGCAAGGTACCTGATTTTTTTTGTGTATGTTATTGCTAGACGTGGTGGGTAGGTGTTTGTGTATGAATGGGATTCCTCCCTTTCAAAGCTTGGCATATCTCACTTCCATAATTAACACACAGTTTGGATTTAGAGACAACTAGTAATGTATGCAGCAACTGGTTACTCTGTAAGGAGCAGTAAATGGATGCAAATCTGAATGATCACCCTGGAAGGTGATCTGAACTCTGGAGCATTAAGGATGGAGGATTCTCATCTGTTACTTGTTTGTGTGTTAAGATGACCATCTTAAAGCTATCCAAAATGCCAAAGCACCTCTTCCATGTTTATTTACCTGTAAATATGTATAGAATATAGACTGCTACTTTTGATAGGAGACTCGAGCCCTTAACAATCATCTGGGCTTGTTTGGATGAGTTCTGGGTCCTGTTTGTCATTAGCACTTGCCCATAACAGTTAAACCCTGGGCTCCTCCAGTGTCTGGGCTCCGTGCAGTTGTACAACACACCCATGCGATGGCTTTGCCACAGGTTTGGGAATTCAGCTTTTCCATTGTGTGCTATCCCAACAGAAATGTCTCTTTCAAGCTTTGCAGTGTCCATCCTGAATCTCTTCTTTTTCCCTTGTTTTGTACTATAACTGTTGGAAGGCTGTCCCAGGAGGAAAGCTTTCAGATAGCTGAGGCTTGACTCAGTCCTTGGTTACTCAGATAAATTATCCAGATTACCTACCAGCAGTACAGCAGTAGAAGCATTTCACTGCATCTTCTCTTCTCTTCTCTTCTCTTCTCTTCTCTTCTCTTCTCTTCTCTTCTCTTCTCTTCTCTTCTCTTCTCTTCTC
>JANRGW010026897.1:0-11776 GCA_024733675.1 Psilopsiagon aymara | reverse complement strand
CCCTGTAGTATCATCTGACATCAGAAATACATGACTTTTTCCCATTCCCAAAATGCTCTGCTGGAAGGACTAATAGAGAAATAGTGAAAAAGCAGTGACAACTCTGACTGCAGTGTTTTGGCTTTATCATGTATTTGAAAAGGTATCAAAATCTGAAGGTGATGATTAAAAGACATTTTGGCTGAGCAGAATTCATGTATCCTAAGAGGTTTCACATTTTTCTTGGAAAATTAAAGAGACTTAAAGCTAAGATTCAGCCACCCAACTTTCAACCCATGACTAATGCCTAGAGAGAAGCCTAGTCACTCTAAGCTTGATTTCCAGGCAGCAGGAAGAGATGTAGGATGGATTTGGCTGAGGGGAGGAGAGTGCAGTTTCATTTCAGATATGCTTCAGTATTTCGTAAATGGCCAGCTGGGATACTTGGAACTGAACC
Organism: Psilopsiagon aymara; assembly: GCA_024733675.1. NCBI lineage: Eukaryota > Metazoa > Chordata > Aves > Psittaciformes > Psittacidae > Psilopsiagon > Psilopsiagon aymara. Next base: position 11,340 of record JANRGW010026897.1, on the reverse strand, counting down.
CTTCAGTGCTACCGTAATAGGAGTTTAGCCAGGGTGAACGCTGCATCTTCAGACCCTTCTGTGTTTCAATCACTTCATAACAGTGGTGTGCCTCTAGGTTCTACAGGAAAACTACCAGTAATGTTGTCTGAAAACACAGAACTATCTGAATCCCAGCAGTGGTCTCCATCACTGTTATGTGTGCACCTCTTCTCTAAATGCCTCTAACCTCATCTCCATTGCTCATAGGCTCTGGTTTGTGTTTATGAAAATATGCCTGGAATAGAATTCCTCATAAAAGTGCTTCACGCTAAAGCTGCTTGGGGCTCTCTCTTCCAAAGGCTGACTTCAGAGGATTTCCAAGCTGCAACCACAAATTGTGTCAGTTGTTTTCTGTAAGAAATACAGTACTTCATTGTTGCCACAGGGGGTACTGTTGGCTTAATTTTGTGTTTGAGTCACTGCTGCTGAAATTATTAAGTTAATGATTTATGCTCCTATGATACAACAATCTCTAGTGTTTAAATTGGTTACTATGTTTTGTTTACTGTTTATAACTACCACAGTTGTTTTAAATGCCACTAAAACTACTTGCCAGCTTGTATGGTTTATTTCTCCCTGAAGATTTTTTCAGAACACTTATTGATATAGGGGGAAAAAAACACCCTTACAGTGATTTATGCTTGAAAAAAAATATCCCAAGAGCTATGAATTAACCACTGTTCTGCTATAGAAAAAACAACACTCTAGTGACACTGAACAATGGATGTCAAAATGTACCTATTCTCCCTCTTCCTTCTGGTTTTATCATAGTGGAAAATTTGAGTGCTTTTTTATTCCTTTTTTCTTTGACTACTATGACTGCATCAGTTTTGGACTATGAGCTCACTAGTTTTTCCCCAGGGTCCCTCCTCATCATGCCATGTTAAGTACTTGATTCACTTAAACAGTCTAATGTTTGCAAAAGTGGAAAAAATGTCCCAGAATTTGCTGCTTGACAGAGGTTAGCTCATGTAGTTCCTGGTGCACACAGAAAATATGGGAGGCTGATCTACAGCCTCAGGGAAATCATCTGATAACAAAGCTGGGTAGATTCTGTTGCTCTCTATTGCTCTGAAGCAAAAAAGTGATTACTGTTTTTCACTGGAAAAAGCCCAGAGCAGTGAGAACATAACTGAACTGTGTAGGACAGGATGATAACACCAGTGTGTTACAACATTTGCAAGTCAGTGTGACAACAGGTCCTTTCCTTCACTCTGCTGGGTGAAATTATGGTCACAGTAAAGCATAAAAACATGGTTTTGACATCACATCTTTTTGCATTTGTCTCCTTTTACATGCCCCCTTAGCCACCACTTCAATATGCTTAGACAGTTGCTTACTGGTGAGCTTGTGATCAAAACCAGTTCAATTAGTTTATGGGGATATGTAAAACATACAAATCTTACAGAGAGCTAGATTCATAAATTCCACTCTCCAGCTGTATCTATCTCTATAGACACAGAGTATGGATCAACATCTGAACTGCTTTTAACTCAATGGAGGGGTCAGGAGCATGTGCTGCTGATCCACCCCTCGGCTTTCAGCGGTTCAGCCACTGGCCTAGTTCCCAGCAACTTTAGGCTGTTCAGACAGCCAAAAATCGTGTTGATTAGGTGATGCTTTAGGACCTATCCCAGCAGCAATGTACTACCAGAACCCTCTTACTTCCCAACACGTGGGCTGGGATTTTCCCACTGTTGAGGTATCTTAAATCTTAGACTAATCATCAGACCAGCATCAAATGCTTGTTGCAGGAAAGAGCAATGAGCCTGAGAGTTTCAAGTGGAAAGGAGATGCTGACAATGTAGAAAATCAGGCACAAGAGAAAGAATGAAGAAAAGAAAGAAGAAAAGTGTAAGCAGAAAAGTATAGTATAACACTTCAGTATTACAATATAAGGTAAACCCAAGGACTTCCAGCTATTAGGGCTCCAACATTTCTGTCCCAGTTTTCCCAACAGATAAGTGATCCAGATACACAACATAAATGATTCATTTGGAGTCTGTCTTTCTACTTGAAGCAATACATCCATCTGATGATCTGTGCATACACTTGCCTTGGGCTGCTGTATATCTGGCAGCCAGAGAGCTGCCTTTTCTCTGAGCTAACTTATCCAGAAAACGCGAAAAATTATCTTTTACTGCCCAGAGAACATTTCCAGGCAGAAAGTGAAGATATATTCTGGGAAGCCCAAAACATTTCATACCCCCAAGTAGTGACACAACCTGTTATGCATGGCCTTTCACGAATTCATGCAATAGTTTCATTAACTGATAGCATGCAAATATGAAGTCCTAAAATCTGCAATAGAAAAGCCTTGAGCTCTTCTCTAAATGAATATAGGTTTATGTTTTAATCATGTTTCCATGCGCCTATCATGACCTTTCTGTACATGGATGGATCTGAAGGATTGATCCAATCTATCCTTCTCAACAAATATTGCAAGGGATCAAAGGTGTTTCATGTAGTACAGGAGAACTTCTCTGATATAAAGAAAACTTCAGATGTGTGAGTGAGAAGAGCATGAGTTCATGGATGAGATGTAACAGGAAGAGGAAAGGTTAGCTGTCCAGAGCACAGCTTCTAGGAGCTGCACCCAATTGTGCAAATACTTCCTAGTGTGGGCTAGGAGAAGATACAGATATGAGTAATTTCTCCAGAGCTTCCTCTGCAAGTATGAGTTTTACCTAAGATGTGCTTCAGATCTAATGGTATGCATGGGTGGTGGATGCTGGAGTAGCCACAGGGTGGGATGCTGCCTGTTCATCCCATCTGTTAGAAGACCTGCAGACTGCCAACATGAAATGCCCAGCTCCAGGGGGATTTCACACATGCTTGGCTGATGTGACTTACATAGTGACTTACATATACACCTCTGTGGGAGGTTAGAATTGGCATACAGTCACAGAAGTCAGTGGGTAATGCTATTCAGCCTCTTGCTAGTGAATGCATCGGTGTAAAACTGGCAGAGGAAAATGCATGCAATCCTCTTGCTTCAGCAAGTATCTTCTTAAACTCAATGAGCAGCTAGTCAGAGATGAGCTACACTTTTTACAGACTTTCAGAGACATTCCTCATGGCATTTTCCAGGGCTGGAATGCTGTATATGTGATATTTCCCTTAATAAAGCATTCAAGAGTTGTTTTTCAGGGAGGTGTATAAATATGGGAGACCACTGTGCAAGGGAGTTCATGTGTAGATGTGAGAGCCTATTGGCGGCAATACCCTGCAACTTTATAAGACTTGAAGCTATATTATTTTTTCTCCAAGATTATAGAATAACACTAATCTGTGTGTTAATGTGTGGCCTGTGAAAGGTGTGTGAAAGGTCTTCTTGGCCCTCAGCAAGGAAAAGGCTTGTCTCCTCTCATTTAGATTACTCTAGGTGAAAATTAACTCATCTAGGAAAGTATCCATGGCAAGAAAAACATGAAAACTATTTTCTGGCATCAGAAAAACTTTTTCCTAGTACATTGGGGTACTACAACTGTGGGAAAATAAAAGAAGGTGATAAACATAGACTACAAGGGATCTAGAAACAAATTCCCCATGCACAATATGCATGAGCACACACCTCTGAATGGTTTTAGAGGACTAAATGGAAGATCTCAAACAGACCAAGTAAGAAAGGAGACTTCATTTTCTTTCATTTAGGGCCTAGGGTGAAATACTGATAGAAAAATATAAAGAATTGTTTCTCCCTCTGATGTGAAGGCTTTAAGTGAGAACCTTGTGTTCTGGAAAGACTAATATCTCAGTTACTCCAGCAGGTAGGTGATAACTTCCTGGAGCACTGAGAGCATCAAATCCAGCAGAAGCAAGAGAAGCTGCAAGCTCCTCTATTCAACTTTGTGCACCTAAAACAAATGGAAAAAGTTAGTTTCCGAGAATCAACTTCATTTTTTTCAATGTGTTTTACTGCATCACTGCTGTATAGAAAAGAACTGTGTAAAAGAGCCTCCAGTGACACATGAGGTGTTTCACTGTTTTTACCAAGCAATAAAATTCTGTACTAAGAGAGCAATATAAAACTGTACATTTTTTATAATTCAAACCCACTTTTTTGAAAATGTATTTTAAATATATATTAAATATATTGTAATATATTTATGAATATAGATTTTAAAATAGTTTTAATCCTAGATGTAAAATGTGCCCTATTAGATAAATTACTATGTAATTATGTCTCCAGCTTTTAACTGTTACAGCAGGGGCCAGTGTTCTGTACAATTTTGCTTTATCATGAAATACTGGATTTGAAAATATGATTTTGACAGCTTTTACTTAAACAAAGTCACAACATTCTCGTATAACATTTTCAAACCTTCCTGATATCTCTGGAAACACTCTACTGCTGAATTTGAGGCATTCTATGTTCATGACCTTTATATAAAGAATAGGTATCTTAGAGGTGCATAAAGAGTGGTAAACTTCTATTGGGGAGAAAAATCCAAGTCGGAATGTCATTTTCTCAGCATTTTGTATTTTCGCTATAGTGGGAATTGAGTTTACTGTAGAAATTATTTGATTCGAACATCTGTTCAAACTTTGATTCTTTATTTTGAGGCTGTGATCATTATAACATCCGAGACTCAGACCAATCACCATTGAAGAAAACAAATTACAGTATTTTCTAGATTTGCTTTTCAATGTTATGCATTGTGCTAGAATGCCTTTGCCACTTACGAAGCAGCAGATTCATCTCCTCTCTCTGGGCCTCTACTCCATTTCTGCCCTCCCAGTCCATCTGGCTTGGTACCTCTATTTCTTTTGCTTCCCACTCTGAGTTACTCGTGAAACTAGTTTTGAAGTAAAACACTCACACTCCACAAGACCATTCATATTCATGGCATACTGAAGTTTGTGCACATGGCTTGCTACCTCTCCCTATATTGAACTCTTCACTCTTACTAACGCCTTCTGTTTCCTGTCCATAAGCTAGTTTTAAAGCTTACATTTACAGACTTAGTATTTTTACAGTCCTCTCTCTCCCTTTTTTTTTTTAAAGGGATTTCTGAGAAGTTTGTTACACCAGCCATTATGAAGACTTGTGCGAGAGGTAGGAGACCACAGAAGGTCATTCTCCCTCTCTCCTTTGTTTCTATGATGTGCTTAATGGAAACCTCTGTGTTTGGGACAGCACTTTCTTTTCTATGTGGGTTTAAATCAGAAGGAAAAGTGTTTATTTCAGTGGACCTTGGGCTGTACCTCAATATTGATGCAATGAAACAAATCATATCCCATCAAAGAGCAGAATGGATAGGAGTATGGAACCTTGTTCCCTTTGCCTTGCATCATTTCCTAGTGACTGCATGGGAAGAAGACTGGGAAGAGCAGGACATGGAAGGCAGAAGTTCCTACACTCATTCCTCAGACAAGGAGGCCAAAGACTTCATATGGAAGCACAAAAAGTGGAGTTCATTTTAACCTCCCTAATAAGAAATGAAAAGTGAACAATACTTCAAGAACAGCATGACAACTATGAGTAAACAGTTAAAACTTCTATGTAGAAGAAATAGGTTACATCTAGTTACCAAATGTTTTCTGTAGCGCTATATTCCTCTCCTTGTGGACAATTAGGAAGACTGCTCTGCATTGGAGAACTAGTGTCGACAGCACAAAGCAATGGATATTTCAATGAAAAAGTTGCTGTTCTCTTCCTCCTGAGATCCAATAAAGATTTTATGCATTGGGTTTTTGCCTTATTTCACTTCCACTGTGATGTTAAGTACAGAAAGGTGATATCTATTTATGCTACAGTCTGTTTGCATGAATACATCACTAGAAACAGGTACTTTCATTTTTGATGGAAGCAGTGTAACTAAGTTTTTCTAGTGACCACTTACACTTCAAACAATGTACTAAGTGACTTTTTAAAAGGGACTTGAGGAATAGTTGCATGACATAGTAGCAGTTTTTAACTCCATGCTTGGTACTTTATCATACACAAGCAAATCAATCCTTCTTTGCCAAAGAAATGCTAATAGTGCCCTACTAGACTGTAAAATCACTAAGTCTATTTTGTCTGGCTCGTTCCTCGATGGATCTCTATTTGTGAAAATCATTCTCACTATAGAGCATCTGCTCTTTTCTTTGTTTTCCATATTCTGCACATCTTCAAAGCCTGAATACTGTCCTTACTGACAATCATGTGCATCATATCATTTTGAGATGCAGGAGGAACCTGCTCTTCCTACACCACCCAAGTGACTTCCAGAGAGTGAGCTGGTCTTCCCTGGGAGGATCCATCATAGAGCTCTATTGATCCTGGGCAACAGAAGGCAACAGTGCAGCCACCCAAGACAACAGGTCAAAATTAGACTTGTCAGTTGTCCTACATAGTCAGGTAGGTAAGAGATTAAAATAATAGTTAAAAACATCAATTTTTGCCTCTTCACCAAAACTTTCCCCTTCCTCACCTGAAAACAGACCACAGAAACATTGCAGACAAAGATTTTCCCCTGCGATACAGGAGTGGAAACCAGTAACTAGGAGATGGTAAGGGAGCCTTTGTGGACAATGACAGAGGGATACCCATTCTGTTGCAGTCCTGAATAAATCACTCTATAGATATTATGGCATAGGAGTATTAAGCCAAGAGACTATCGGTTTTCCAAGATCCTGTTCTGATGGTCACCAAAAAGAGTATAATTTTGTTTTGGTTTGTTTTTTTTTTCTTTTTAAATCTAGTGACCTAAATGCTGTTCTATACATTTCAGAGACCTATAGAACTAACCCAAGAAATATAAGTCTGCTAGAGTGAGTCCTGGGAGTCTGATTTACCAACCTGCTTATGTAGACCGTCAGAAAACCAGAAGTCAAAATTAAATCCCACCACTAATTATTACTGATTTGCAGCTTGAGAAAATAGAAGATCCCTTAAATCATTGTAGTTTCTGGTAAGGATCAAATTAAATTCTCCTGTGCCTTAATTACAGTAGTTTTGGAAAACTTGCAGACTTTCCATGTACAGTGTAATACAGAGGTCTGCTGACATTTCTCTGAGCACACAGATAATGGAGAGAGAAAAGAATTGATTGAAATGTAGATAGCAAAAAACCCCCCAAAAGACAAAGTAGTTTTTTGTTGAACGTCTCACCTGAATTCTAAAGCCAATGGGAAGGTGCTTTGCTTTTAAAGATGTTTTTGCTCCTTGGAAATCCTTCACAGAATCAATTCTAAACTGCCCAGGAGTATCCTTCATTTCCCAGTGAGAGAAATTAAAATTAATTGGCACTGATATTTAGAAAGGGAGAGAGAGAGAGAAAGAAAGAAGGAAGGTAGTTGATTTTTCTACTGCATTTGCAAAAATTGCATGTTAATTTGACTCAGAAAAAAAGGTGAAATAAGAAAATAAGAAAGAGAAAAAAAAAAGAAATAAATACTGAGTGAATTAATACATTTTATTTTAATAAAATGGAAACAGAATGGAGCAATTTATCTTGTCACTAATTAATGATCTCTGGAGGATTTGTCAGGTGCTGCAACTAAAATCTATTTTAAAATATTATTAATGGAATATATGGGAAAAGCTACAGAGTGTTAGAGACTGAACGAAAGGATTTAAAGCATTACAGAGATTTCATTTGTAAGCCTTTGTGTCGAGTTTTTAAATACCTTACAGTGACAACAAGAAGACTGGTGTTGGAGAGAGCTCAAGTTAGTGTTGCAGCTGTAACTCATCACAGATGGGGCTTATTTGATGTTATTTTATTTATCATGCTTTCTCTGAGGTTAAGCATCAGAGGCTGGATAGTATCTTCAGTAAGTGAAATCACTGATGTTGCGTGGGTATAATCTCTTACTCTTTGTTGGTGGGCAAGTAGGCAGACACTCTGAAGGCTGTAGGCAGTAGGATAAGCAGTGTCGCATTCATCCAGTGTTACTGTGCTGGTTCAGTTGAGTGCACCAGGAGTTAATTGTGAGACATGCACATTGTCAGATTGTAGTAACTCTTTTTCCTGAAATCTCTGAGGAGTTGCTCTGAATCATGTCAGTGAATCATGATCCTTAAGAGGTGGCTCTGTCCCATCTGACTTCAGCGATGCTCATTCAGGCTCTGTCTGGAGTCCCTGGAGAGAGGTAGGCACCCTCAAAAATCCACCTTAAGATGGAATTAACTGGGATGCATAGATCAGACGGGCAAGGACTAAGTTAAACTGTAAGCCTAAAATTTAGGTGGGCAAGTTGAATGAGATGAATGTATAGTCACTCTTCATGACTGTATTAGCTGAAGGATTGATGGGGCACTGCTCACTGTGTTATCCTGTCTCTGTTGCTCATTGCCCTTCACCACAATGCCTCAAATATGGAAGCAGTGGCAGTGACAGGAGGAGCTGGATATGGAAACACCATACTAATTGGAAACTCTCCTTCAGTGAAGGATTTTCAAAGACAAGGCTTGCTGGGGCAATCTCAGCTTTTTTAATGCCTCTTTAAGCCTCTGACAGAGGGTACAAACAACTCAAAGTCCTGACTTTGCAATGCTATATGTAGAGCTCTGAATTTGGAAAGTTGCATGTATAGGACTCTCTTGTCATACTTCCCTTTGAAAGCTGACAGAGCTCTCATCCATGCGATAGTAGACGCCAAACTCTCTGTAAGAAAGCTGAAACTAACTGTCATATTATAATCAAAGCAAGGTCTACTAGCAGTTGTGTAAGACAAGACCCATTCTTCGTTTTGAGCTTTTGTTTGTCTCTTTTCTGTCTTTCTTTAAGTTCTGTAATGCAAATGGACCTGTCAGCTGCAGCAGTGTGAATCTGACCTCATTTGAAGTTCATTTTTGCAAAGAAAAGGAGGTCTGTTCACCAGGCTCTGAAGATGTTCATGCTATACTCCTCCTTTGATCTCCAAAACAGGCTGGGCTCACAGCCTAAGCCTCTACTGCCAAAAGTTCTGTGATCCCACAGCTCCTACTGCTAATAATATACCATCTGGTTTATGAGGGTGAGGATAAAATCAGATTTCAAGTGAAAGGCATACCTCACTGTATGGCTGAATTAATACATAGTGCCATTAGTGCTATATATATGTGAGATATCCAATCATAAGGGCTACACGTAGATGGCAATACTTTTGAAAGACCGCCAGTTGCCTTGCAGTTTACCAAGGGAATCACTCTATTAATAAGAATAAGCCATAGCAGAAAGCAGTGCTTTAAATGTAAATGTAATTCTTTGTTTTTCTCCTGTTTATGATATTTCAAATATTCATCTGTAACTTTTGCCATCCAGAGCTGCATGCATTTTTCTGCTATCAATTTTGAGGGAAAAAATGCTGGAAGCTAGTAGCATGGTTTTAATTGAGAAAACCACCCAAGAGCTTGCATGCATAGCTGATGCTGACAGATTATCTCAACGATGGTGGCTGACAGTAGTGAGGTTAGGGTTAGCATTAAGAGATTCACAAAGCCTACAGCTCCAGGGACACTGGGAATGTAAAAAGCATGCCAAGAGGAGCTTGGCAACCCACCTATCTTGCTTCTTCTACAACTTTCCCAAATTGTCCAGTTACAGTGCTGGGGATGTATGCCTCGTCTCCATGGTGGTGGCTTATATTAGGGTTAGGTTTAGGGTTAGCATTCAGAGATCTACAAAGCCAAAAGCTCCGTGGACACTGGGGCGGCAAAAGGCATGCGAGTGGAGCTTGGCACAGCACCAACGTTACTTCTTCCACACCTTTCCCAAATGGCCCAGACCTGGTACTGGGTAATGTTGACCTCCTCTCCACAATGGTGAATTACATTAGGATTAGGCTTAGGGTTAGCGTTCAGTGATCCACAAAGCCTACATCTCCAGGGATACGGGGGCTGTAAAAGGCATGCCAAGGGGAGCTTGGTTCATCACAAACATTACTGCTTCCGCACCTTTTTCATCTGGGTCAGCCATGGTGCTGGGGGATGCTGAGCTACCTCAGGTCCCTGGTAGTGGCTTAATTTAGGGTTAGAGTTAGGGTTGACCTTTTAAGGTTGACCCCACTACTCAGATTCATACAGCCCATGACCTTCCCCACAGAGACCCACCCATCTGCTTGCCCCCCCCACTACCCAGTGGCAAACTGTGCAAGACCCTCCCCAAAAAGATCCATCCCAATTCCCCAGCCTTCCCCCCGCCAATACACTAAGCCTAATCACAATTAGGCAAACACCTAAACAATCACCCCCACAAACTAACCACAATCATCCACCTCCAGACAATGAAAAATGATACATACAGCCCCACAATTTTTCCAACTAAATAAACAATAAAATGTGCTAATTAAGCAATTATATATGCAAATTAGCTTTTTCCCCCCACTTTTTTTAAAAAAATGTTTTTGAATACAAGAATAAAATGTGGTCCATACTCAACCAGAACACCTCCAACAAGGCCATTCCACCTGCCTCTTAGCCAAACAGCATCCTGACAACACCAACAATAAAACAAACAAAAAAACCCAAAACGCCACGTTGACAATTACAACACACCACTGATCCATACCACATACACTATTAAAACACAGAACATATACCACTACACCTATGCACAAACCAAGATGTCAATGATATTACGATCAAATCAACACAAATTGCAGAACCCAAACCTACTACATAGGAAAAGAATGCCCATAACCATATGCAGGTCAAGAGTTATAGGTCAAGACTCACAGATCAAAGCTCAAGGGCCACAGAGCAAAGGTAAAGGAGCAAAGCTCAATGTTCAAAACTCAGAGGTCATACATCAAAGGTCAAAGGTCAGACTTCAAGGTTCAGAAGATGTATGCCACAGGTCAAAGGTCAGAAGTCAAAGGTCAAGGTTCATAGGACAAAGTTCGGAGAACAGAGTCACAGGCTAGGATTAGGGTTAGGGTGAGGGTTAGGGTTCAGAGATCCACAAAAAACATCTCCAAGGACACTGCGATGCAAAAAGCATTCCAAGGGAAGCTTGACACAGCAACAAGATTACTCGATCCACACCTTTTTCATCTGTGAGGCAACTGTGCTGGGTGATGCATGTTGGAGCCTTCGCTTCAGAGACTTATATTAGGGTTAGTCTTAGGTTTCCCGTTCAGAGATCCAGAAAGCCTGCAGCTCCAGAGACACTGGGGCTTCAAAAGACATATCAAGGGGACCTTGGCACAGCACCAACATTGGTTCTTCCACAACTTTCCCAAATGGCCCAATCGTGGTGCTAGGGATGTGAGGTTGAAGACCTTAGGCTCACTGTAGGTGAGGACCTGGTTCAAGACCGTCTTAAGAACCTGAACATGCACAAGTCCATGGGACCTGATGAAATCCATCCATGGGTCCTGAAGGAGCTGCAAATGAAGTTGCTAAGC
>JANRGW010026895.1:0-32993 GCA_024733675.1 Psilopsiagon aymara | reverse complement strand
GAACAGGCATCTTCACCTGAGGAATGTCAGGTTAATTAATGATGGGTTCAGTTCCTTTTTGTGAAGTATTATTTGCTTAGAGAGCCATGAGCAGTGGAAAGAGGCAAGGATGACTGGTAATGCTCACTTATGTAAACTCCCATAGTGAAAACCAGTTTCAGAAGTATTTGGATGAAAGTGAAAACAAAGGTGAATCAGATAGTGGTAATAATCTAGATAATAAAATAGATTAATAATCTAGATAATAATATCGATTAATAATCTAACACTCTAGAAGGTAAAGTTATTTGAGGTAATACTATACCAGAGATCAGCACCAGAGTAAGTATAATTATGTCTTTGCAAATCCAGACTTCATTAAATGTGAACTAATTAAATCTCTAGATATTGGTAATAAGGCTCTAAATAGGGGGATTGGAATGTTTTACAGTATCAAACACAACATTGGTTTTGAGTGGGTGATAATTCCACTTTGCTTCATTTAAAATGCATTTTGTGTTGATATATAGAATTAGATAGGTAGATGTTTGTTAGATATAGGGTAGAACAAAGCAACTACAGCTCTCTAATTCAGACTCTGCATTCTGTAGATAAAACTTTATTTTTCTTGTGCTAGGAGCTTTCTTGTACTGTTGAAGCAATTCAAGAATAGTCAAAAGCTTGTATTAGTCTGGATTGTTAACTGCAGATTGAAAAAATCTGTGTATAGTGGATGTTGCTCTCTAAGGCTATTGTTTTGATCCTTCCTTGCCTTGAGCTGAGTAATTTATGCACATGGCAAATGGAGTTTCTCATAAACACGCAGGCCTTCTATCTGAGAACTAAATCAGCAAAGTCAAGACTATAAAGTTCTCAGAAAGCACAGGACTGCAAAGAGGATAAATATCTTTTTTTAGTGATGAAAAAATAGGTGTGTAATAGGGCGTGATTTTTTGTTTGAAAATATGGATGTGGGAGGGAGCCATGATCTTTTGCATGATCTGGTCTTTCACTTAGATTCTGGAGAATAGGTAACAAGAATCCATGTGGGATTCCTTCTCACCTTGGACATCTGGACATCAAGGAGTAATCCAGAGCTTAGTTGCTTGCTTCTTTGCTCCTGACCAATTTTATAAAAGAATAGGTAAGCTACTCAATTTCCTGTTTTCAGATCTTATGGGAATCCATCTTTCTTTTTCCTTCCTTTCGTTTGTGTGCTTGTGTGTAGGAGAATGCACATGCACATCTGTGTTTCTGTGTGCTGGATTTACCCGTGACACTCAGTCATAAAGAATGCATGACAGCCATGACTGTAGGGTTGTGATATGGCTATGTTGTGTGAAATGGGGCTGGGAAGGGTGGGAGACCAATGGTGCACATTGAATGTACAGTCATTCCCTCCTTTCCTTGTCTGAAAGGTTTCCAAATTTCATATATTCACAGGCAGACCCTAGCCAAAGTCTGCAGCTGTCATGCATTTTCAACAGATTCCACAGCGTCTAGATGAGGTTTGAAGGCATTCCTTTGCTCTTACACATTAGCTAAAGGAATTACCGTAACATCTGATATTGTGGAAGTGGGAAATTTGCCATCCTGACCTTGCCCAAAGCATTCCGGAACTAGGGGTCTGAGGATTTATTATCTCAATGGCCTCCAAAAGTTGTTGAGGGCCCATCTAGCAGTGCTCCAGCACAGCTCAGACAACCAATGTGCTATTAATTTGGAGGGACTGTGCTGGGGTTTTGTTGGTTTTTTTTTTGAACGGCTGAAATAATGGGCAGACACATGTTGCTGCTGCTCTCTGGATCTTTGTCATAGGAAAATCATGTTCCATTGGAGCAATTCCCAGCTGTCAGTAATGTGCTGAAACACCACAGCCAATCATCAGAGAACCGGCCAAATAAACAGGATGTTCACAATGTGTATGATTGCATGAGTGTGTAACAAGCTTTCTGCACATTTCACAGTCTCATAATGAGATTGACATGCATTGCTTAATCTGCATCTGTCTGTTTGGGGAAGAAACACATAAACGCCATGGAGACCATGTGCAAGAAAGCTCAGTTTCTTGGCTGTGTAGCTGTTGATATGATAGGACAAAATCTGGTACTGAGCTGGAAACTAGCAGTACTTGAGAGCTATTCATTTAGCTGCTGGGAAGTGCCCTATAGTAAGCCAAGCACAGTTTCATGAGTGTTCATGTAATCAAAGTGTTTATTATAGCAACAGATGACAAAAGTGCCTGAGGATGATGCACAGAGCTATTTTTTAAGGGAATATCTGAAGCTCCATTTGTTTTCTCTTTGTTTTGATTTCAGAATTTATTTTCATTTCTTTAACTATTTAAAAAAAAAATCCATGCACAGAGCAAACCAACAAAGGAAAGGATGTTTAGAGAAATTTATAATTACATAATGGAATAGCAAAAGCCATTGTGTCTTCAAATCAGGACAGTATAATTAGAATAGCAAATATAAAAAGGCAGTCAGTGTTCTCACCCTCCAAAGCATGCATTTTTCCAGCAGTCAATGTTCTTATCCCCAAAAGAATGCAGTTTTTGAGCAGAGTGAATGTTAATGCGTGCTAACCATCTAGCTGCACGATCATCAAGGTGTAAAACAATTTGTCCCACAGTTGGACAAAGACAACTTCTTCCTTAATCCCTCTTCTTTCTGCTTCTAGGCCTTTTCGTGGTTCATTGTTTATAATGTCCTAAAACATATATGCATTTTCTTCTTGTGAGATTTTTAGTTTAACATCTGGTGCCTATTACTTATGAGTAAAAGCAGATCTTTCTTACTAAAAAAAAAAAAAAAGCTGAAATAGAAACCTGGTAATCTCTGCTATAACAGTGTCTTCAGATTAGTCAGAGGCTCTTCTAGATTTTGTGAAACTATATCTGAAAAACCTACCATCTGCCCTATCACAGTACTCAGAACTGCTGTTCACTTTTCAGTCATATGGGAAGGTCTGGAAGGTGTGGTTATTATGAACATGTCCACCACAACTTCACAGAGGCTGCTTCAGAAGAAAGCTAGCGCCTGAATGCCTCTGCAGTGAGCTCCTGCAGAAGACATTTCAAATGCTCCTAGTGTTGGGAGATGATAGTGATTTGTTTGCTCTAACTGGATAGACACAACATAAGAGTATCTAGTAAAGCTTTTAGAAACTGGCCACCTTGTATTATCTGAGACTGAGGAAAGTGCTCAAGAAATTAAAATTGCACTCTACAGGATACAGCATTCTAGACATGGTATTCCTCACCATTATCTTTCAATTTATCTTGGTATTTAGGATATACAGAAGCTTACCCCCGTTTCTCTCAGAAAGTGTGCCTAAAAATGAGCAAGTGATATTGCAAAACTCTATAAGGCTAGTTTCAGACTATCTATTTAGCATTTCTAATGCGCAGGAAAGCTGCTTTCCCAATAATGCTTGTGAATAAGAACTTCTTTACTAACAGGAGAAGTCATAGGTTGTCAAACAAATGGAGTGGGAAAGGAGTGATTTATTGTAAGTTCTAGTTCTTCTTCATCCAGGAAGATGTAGGAAAAGCTGACTTCTGCGCAGATTCTTAGAGTATGACTATTCTGGAAAAGTAAGTGCTGTAGCAAGAATTCAGGCAATAGGAGTCAACAGACAATATGAAAGAGAACAGAAAAAATTTCCTTGATACATCTATCAAGGTGCCAAAATTGCAAGTAAGCATAAAGTCAGAAATAATTCCCAGTTTGTGGGGTTGGAAGGGAGTGTAGGAAGAGGTGGGTTGCCAATTCTGAGTATGTTAGAAATAGATCTGACATAACTTATTTGAAGAAGCCATTTTGTCTCAGTGGCTATCATTTCCCAGCATAATTCTTAGCCTTTATGTTTTCTATAGGGATGAAATTTATTGGAATTCTTTGTTGTTGCTGACTGGTTCATAAAATGTGGGGAATGGAGGGAGATGGTAATATTTCAGGACAGGTCTTGTCTGATGGGTCATCTAGAGCTTGGAAATGGAAATTGAACAAACTGCATAGCAGTAAGCATGAATGCCTAACCACCAGGCCTCAAACATGCCCCAAACTTTTCTTTTTTTAACTGACTTGTTGGTTTTACTTCTTAATTTTATAACTTAGTCCCATCTTTCTGTTTAGAGTACTCTCCTGGATTGAAAATCTTAAGAATATTAACAATTTCTCTTCCCTGTTCCATTATGCCTAATTCTGTTTGATTTTTCTCAGTGAGTTGTTATAGCTGTTGTTGAGTGAACATAAACAATGCTGTATTATCTCTTCAGACAGGGTAGAGCCAAAGTGTGGCAGCAGATACTGAACATCATCTTTTAACAAGGTGAAAAAAGCACTTTGACATAACAGAGCTGTACCCTGGGAAATCAACCATATAAGCTAAAACCCATTCCATGTTCAGCATGCACATGGGCACATTCATAATCTTGCTTCCTTTTTTTGTTAGCAGCTTCTCCCCCCTACAATGTTCTTGCTATAAAACATTTAACAACTTTCTTTACAAGCCTTTTGATGCTTACTGTCTAATTTCCTACCAGCTGAGAGAGGGCCATCACTGGTATTGCACAGCTGTTCAGATATCCTGAAAAGTGCAATATTTAAAAACTGTGGCTCAACATATCCTTAAGCTGTATAATAGTAAGTAATGTAGCATGCAGGGCTTTGTTTTCCTAACTTGATTAAATTGCGAGATACTAAATGGATGGACATTTGTACAGGCATAAATAAATCAGAGTAAGTCTACCGCAGTGCTCTAAGTTTATATGCAGATTATAAAATTACACTATTATAGTGCTGCCACCCTGATTTATTTAATTTATCCTGAGCCAGGTCATTCTAGATCTCTTGCAAAACCACAGTTATAAGAATTAAATGTTTCCACTAAGTTAAGCTACTTCAACACTGACATTCTTCCCTAGAACCAAAGAGCATGGCTATGATTTCCACAGAAAAAAACTTTTTTCAGTAGATATTTTTCTTGTTTTGTTTATTGCCGTTGCTGCAAGCTAAATCAAACTCCATTTGTTCTCTTTAGCTTCTGAAGCAGTATTTGATTTTACTTTCCAAGAGATTGCTCAGCAATGCCAATGCACTATGGAATCAATAGGTAACAGGAAGAAGTCAAGCAGGAAACTCTAAGTGTCCAATACAGATGTATTTCTATGAATTTATAAGGAATTGAGCAGATGTGGTACTCTATCTTCATCTAGGTGTATATGGTTATCAATATTTTAAGACTTTTCCTGACCAAAGTTGCTGCTGCTATAGCTGAGCAGCAGCCCTTTGTTTATTTTATGTCTTCAAAATGAGTAGTGATTCTCATCCATGTAATAAACAACATGTTTCTCTTTAAAAATTAACTGTATTTTTTAAAAGAGCCTTCTTAGACCTTCTGTTTGACTCTGTAACCACGTGTATTTGGTTAGTTACCCATGATTAATTTTTGGAAGGGAATGCGTTCATTTGCCTTACTTCTAGACCTAAATAAAAATTACGACTTTATGAGATGTGAAAACTGTAAGCTATTTATTTCCTGATTCACAACTTATTAAATGGAACAGAGATAAGTCTGGTTATTTGATAGATTTGGGAGGGAGAGAAGGATTCTTGTAGAGAAAAATACAAATTGTCTCCGATTCTCATTGCTGGTCAGGTCCCTCAGTGTTTTTCAGCATCTCCTCCTTACAAGCTGAAGGTCAAAATTTTACCATCAACTGGTAAAGCTTTGGGAAAGAGTTTGATCAGCAAAGATTGAGAAGGAACGGCCTCCACAGCATATGTTTTTCTGAGAGGATAACTTGAGAACATCTAATCAGTTCTTTATCACTTCAGGAGCCTCAGGAAATGGTGGTGTATTGATATCTACCAGATTTAAGGCTTGTGGTGTACTGTTTGGCCTCCAGAGAGCTCAATAAGGATTCTAAAATGAAATTCAATGACAGGAAGTCACACTAGATGGTCTAATGGTAGAAATCATCAATAGCTGAACTAATGGTACTTTCCAGGTTTAAGAAGCTCTGAGTTTATCAGCAGGGTTATAACTGAACACTGTCATAATCATCATCATTGCTAGCAGTTTTTATACACATGTGTAGGATATTATATTCTTTATTTTTATTTTATTAATGATTCTGTAGAGCCTTTTCGTGACTTCATGCACATTTTCTCAAATGCATCTACTAAGATCCTATAAAATAATATAAATGTAATAGGGGGTTAAGATAACAAAACTGGCTTTTTTTTTTTTTAATATATACAAGTAATCTCAATTAATTGTAAGCAATATCGGAGAGGTAAGTTTTTAAGAGGCTATTAAATGTTAGTATGGAAAGAACTATGCATATGGCTTCAGGAGTTTGATCTATCAGAGAAGATTCTTGCAAAACAGATAATAGAGGTGATTCATGAATGACTGACAGACCAGTAGACATGACTAAGCACTAGCAAATGTGGATGGTAACACAAAGCTTAACAAAGAGGGACAGAGTCAAGGAACGGTAACATAGAACTTGGAAAGTGATGACAAAGAACTTTAAGTTGCAACTGATGATCAGAAAGGGTTCTGAAAATGAAGATTGATATGGTCAAACTGATGAGTCAGGAAGACAAACTTTGGCTGTCTGTCTCCTTGTTCCTGCTCTCTTTTTTGTTTTTAGAAATTACTCCTGGACACAGGTGAGAATTTACTCTCTCATACTCGTGAATCTGTAGTTTGTATGTGTGTGTGAAGGCTTGAGCCAGGCCAGTTTGGAGAAATTACAGTTAGTAGTATTTAGTGAAGACTTCACTTAAGAAAAACTTAAAATAAGTTCACCCTGTTAATGCAGAGACTAGAAGAAAGAATCAAAGATTAAAGAGATGATAAAATATTCAGATTTGATATGCCTTTGCAATGCTGAGGGCCTTTTGGAAGGTCATATGATGTATCCTTATAATCTGAAGATGTTCTGTTAGCATTAATTTTTATCTTTTAGTTGTGTTTTGTATCTAATTGTTTAATAAAGTGAATGTGCTTAATAAAGTGAATTGAGATCCTCAGGCAAAAGCTATTATTTAAAATGCCAGTGATCTTCTGTACTTATTTTATTTAGAGAGTTAACAAACTCTAAGAATAGAATGGCCAGACAAACCACTGTAAAATTTCTATTCCATTACTTTGGAAAATCCTCCCCTTCACCCTCCCTCTCCTAACCACAACCGCATATATCTGCTATTTTGAGGAATGCCAACATTGTTCTCGGTTGTATTTTCCTTGCAATTTTAGTGGTTATAAATGGAATTCTTCATCCCCTGCTCTGGTTCATATTTTTTAACCTAAATCAAACTCGTATGTCAATCTCCAATTGACTAATGCATGCCATATAAACTTTAGCAACAAAACTGTGAGCCATATACTGAGAATGATGTAATACTTGATAAAATATCAAATATTTATCAAGCTAAAGCTCGTGGAAATGGCTATCAGTGGCAGCAGCAGATTGGTGAAAGACAGGAAACATCAGCTTAGTTTATTTTGACAAGAAAACAACCTTTTCAGTCTAAAAAGAATAGTTCTTTAGAGCTGCAGGTATACAAAGTATGCTATTTGTGGACAAAATGTTGTTAGTTAATGACAAATAGGTCTAAACCCACCAGTAGTCATAAGCTGCTATAGCTCCACTGAAATTCATATAGCTCTTCTGATTTTCATCAGTTAAATGTCTGTCCCCACATCTAACAATAAGCAATACTTGTAGCATAAGCCAACTGATTTTTTTGAAGCCTACGTAGACCTGCAGAATCTCCTTTTACATGTCTCTGTTTTGCCATCCACTATTCTGGAATACCAAAACCAAGCAGAACCCTTCCTAATGAATATGAAATGCATCTGCCAAACTTTTTCATTACTTATCAGCTTGATGATGTTGCCTCCCTTTTTCATGTGTCTCTACCAGCTCCTCATCTGGTACTGCTTCAGGTGTAAACAGCTTGCCAACACTTTCACAGCATTCTGTCTAAGAACAGCTTGTCCTCCTTAGCTGTCCTCCCACAACAAACTTCCTGTTCCCAGTCCTCCCAATCTGCTTCTCCAATATTCCCAAATTTATCTGCTTCTCATATTATCATTATCTTTCTTTTTTTTTTCCATGCTGTCCCTGCTGAGCAGAGTAGCCTGCCTAAGTTAATTTATTAGGACTCTTACCTTTATATATATACTCAAGCCTTTTCAAGGTTCCTGTTTGATTTATGACTTGCACTTTAAAATAGCCCTTTTTGTTATCTCATTTTGTCCATCTCCTCTGCAATACTTAGGCCTGCAAGGCAAGAACGATGCCTTCCTGAATGCCTAGAAAACATCTAGACATGTTTTTTATCTGATGATGAAAAACAAGAAGTCTTTATGGTGGTAGGAGGAAAAGGCTGGAAATAGCCTCATAAATACACTATGAGATGGTACAAGAATTGTCTTAAGAATTTTTAAATTACAATATTCTATCTTCTGTTCTTATTTACTACTTGAAGGCTCAATCTTACATGAAGCTTCTCCCCTTACTTGTGGGAGATGGTGTTTGGATATTCCTATGGTATTAACCCTTTGAGAATTACACCCTGCAGGTCCTTCTTAGAAGTGGTGTAATCTGGTAGTGGGAATTAGTGCAACCATTTGCTCAACTAGGAAACCTCCTTTACAGAAAGAAGACAGGAACTACCAAAAAAAGGGATCTTGCAGAGAAAAGGAGGGCACAGCTTAATCAGAGAAGAATGCTGATAAACGATAAACCCATTTATAAGTCCCTCCCCTCACCCTTTTTTTTTTTTTAATTTTTAAACTGATATTTGGCTTTAGTGGGTTTAGTGCCTGTGCAATGAGTTAAGGAAAAGTTGACTCCAAACATTATATAAAATTAAGTTCTGGCATAGTGATATGGGATACAGGGCACAAATGCTGCTGAGAGGAAGAGAATCTGGATCAAGATCCAAAGTCTCTGAGGTACAGCACTGAAGGAGATTTTCACCAGCCAGTCATGAGAATAGGGCCATCAACAGCAATTTGTTTCCCTCTCAGTGATGCAGAGGTGACCCAGCCTTCTGAGATTCATACCCAGTATTTAAGTCTTTTATGTGTTTCTCCTAACTTTAACTAGCCTGGAAAACATGATATTATTTGCCATTGACATCTGCTAGTTAATTCTCTACCGAATCTTATTTATGTTTGATACAAGTGTACCTTCTGGAAGTGTTAATTTTGATTTGAAGATGCGTAGAGATGGAGACCCTATTACCCATCATGATTTTTATGATTCTAGACTGAAGGTTAAAACACACTTCTACTGAATACCCCTCTGTTTATATATCTTAGATTTCTTTATTTACACTTGCCAAAGATCAAGCTCAATTTAAATTACCTGCATCCTCTGACACCTAAATCCCTTTCTATTGCTGTTTTTTAAAGACTGTATAGACCTGTAGTTACCCCTATATGTATCTCTGTGCAAGCCCTATGATATAGGTCAGTCAGGATTAATATTTATAGATCACCCATGAAAATGTTGAATTGCACTGGACCTAATTCCAATTTGTCAGGTCTCCTAGTGGGAAGCTTCCAGTCAGTGACTATTCCTTATTGAGAAAATGTTTCAAGCTAGATCTTAATCCATTGATACATATCCCATTGATATTGGATAGTGCTAAACAAATCAGAAGTCTCATAGAAGTCTAAGATTGATGCATTTGTGCCGTTGCTTCCATTAATGAAATATGTAATCTCCTCAAAAGATTGAATCAGACAGGATATGTTTGACAAAATATATTTTTCATAAAAACATGCTCACTGGCAGTAATTATGTTCCTATTCTTGAGTTCTTTATCAGTTTGGTCCCTTATTAGTTTTCTGTTATTTTGCCTAGAATAGATGTCACTAACCAGCCTGTAATTACCTGATTCATGTAGCTTGCCCTTTGTGGTTACTGGAAAATCATTAGCATTCTTCCAGTCTTATTGAATTTCCCCATTATTAAAAGATTATTAAAAGTGAACTTCATCAGGCCAGATATATAATCAGACAGCTCTTCTAGAAATCTGGGCCTGTTACCTTGGGTCAATTGCTTTTGAAGTGTTTATAGCTAACAGATAGCACTTAGCATCTTCCCTGACCATGAAATTCATCAGGAATTTTGTGGGGGGTTATTTCTCTTGTTTGGGTATTTTTGTGTGTTTTTTGTTTGATTGGTTGGTTGGGTTTGGTGGGGTTTAGTTTGTTTATTATTTGGTTTAAGTTTTCTTTGACAGTTTTCTGCACTGAGCAGCACCCGATTTTTATGGATCACAGTCTGCTATTTTTTCATGAGTTATGTACTATAATTGTTCTCCTCTCTTGCTGCCTTAATTTTCACCCAGCTGGTGTTTTAATCAAGTTATTGTCTGTCTTTGGATACAGTTTTGTGGACTTTTGCCATGTGATAAACTTTATCCTGAACAGTTTGATACATTTATTTTTAGTTTGTAATTTTACTTCCCAATCAGTTTTAGCTTGTTTGTTTGTTTTTTCTTTTTTTTTTTTTGTTTTGGTGGCGGTGGTGGTTTTGGTTTTTTTCTTTAGGAAGTAAGGAAGGTTGAAGCAATGTTGTATTAATGTCTGAATAACCAAGTATGTCACTCTAACCTCTCCTGCTTGCTGGCAGTATGCTTTAGCCATGTAGGCTGCACGTGGTGCTAGTTAGCTCAGCTTACCACAGGTGTTTCTGGATGGATAAGTAGCTCCTGCTCTGGAAGTAGGTATGTATAAAAGTATGTTGAGCTAATTTCTTCTGGTCTACTGTGTGCTTCTCAGAATGCCTGTTTCTGGAAGTAAATAATTTTTCTCATCACATTGTTATATAATATGAGGTAATGCAGCTGAAACCAAAGACCTGCTACCAATTTATGAACATGTCAGGGTTTCTTTTTTTTTATTTAAAGCTTGCTCACACCATTGAAGTGATAATAGTTCCTGTTGAAAAGAAAATAATTTAAAAAAAACAATCTAAGTCAGTGTTAGGGTATCTTGGCTTAAGGGTTTAATAAGAGGATCAATAAATTTTCAGAAAATGAGCCTCAAAATAGTAATATTATAACATTTCCCATGACTTTTCAACAGTGCTCTGTGCAGTAGCCCATACTTCATATCCAGATTATTTTAATGGTGTTGTTTTCAGAGATGAAACCCTGTCATGGCATTATGTGAGTTTTTATAATAACTTATTTGTAGTGCTACTGTCCATGTGTATGTGGGTAACAGTAAATCCTTATGTCTTCAACTGCCTGCAGCATTAATAGGAGATACAAGCAAATGATTGTCTGTAATAAAAATAAAGAAACCATTTGATAGCTTCCAGAGGATGTACAGCTCTTTTGGTTACTGGCTTTGTTAATGAAATGAAATTCATAAACGAAAGCCCATAAAAAGTTTATCATAAGTATATTTTGTACATCCTTCAAGCAATAGATCTTTAGATATTAGCTTTGAGTAGATTTACAAGAGTCAAAGGTCATAGCTCCTGAAAACAGAGGAAACTATACATAGAGATTGTGTTTATTTTCAATCTCTTAAAAAAATCAAATGAAACCATTCAGTGCATAAAGCAGAAGAACTTTGTTATGAGTTGAGAACCAAGGATTGCGGATAATTTCGTCTCCCTGGTTACCATGTGTAACAAAAACAGATGTAGAAAATCTTGTCCCTTTTTTTCATTATTACTTGCCTTAACAGATTTTTTAAAATACATATATTGCAGTTTGCTTAAATAAATACAGTAATTCTCTGGGAACATCTGCCCAAAGAGCCTGTACCAGAAAACCCCACAGTAGATTGGAAGAGGGGGCAGTATACAGTGGTCTCTCTGGAGGGAGTCTGGTAGTAGATCTCTACCACCTTCCCAAATGAGTGGCAGCTTTAATTACATGGTTTTACTGCGGGATAGATGAAGATAGGTTTACAGGATAGATGAAACCCCAGCACTGAGACGTTTTTCCGTAGATTGAATGCCAACAATGTAAGTTTAAATAACCCTTTTTTAAATTATAAGCAGTTTCAAATTAAAGTTATTTTCCTGAATTGTTGAAAGCAAAACATCATCGTTATTTAAAGCTGAAATATGGAATGATTCAAATACCCTTTCTGACTAGAGTGGGCATAGCACTAGCCTCCTTTGGACAGGGCGCAGAGTGGAGGCTGGGTCATTGTTACTTGCCTGGTGATGTCAGGATTTTTCTGTGCAGGACTATCCAGGATCATATTTATGCTTTTTATCTATTTAAATCTGAATCTTGATCTCTATACTAAGTGTCATTTGTCTGTGCTTTTCTAGCTTTACTTCAGTTTAACTAGTTTGTGGTCATGCGTTTACAACAGAGAAAAAAAATGTAGTGCCTCTTACAGACCTGCCCTTCATAGTGCATTATATAGCTATTCATAATGCTTTTAAATCATTCCCTTCTTTTTTCTACTTCCAAACAGTGGCTGCTTATGCCATTAACTGGCCATAGGATTGTTTGTGGACTTCTGTCACAGATTCCCCAGAAGTCTTTGAACAGTTTATCGGAGTGACTGAGAACTCGATCATTTGGCTTACAGTTTGATGTCAATTACTGTATCTGTGGTTCATCAACTTGTAAACAGTTGCTTTTGGAGCAGATGGATGCATAACCTAAGGAACTAATTATTTATTTGTGGGGCTCTTATCAGAATAAAAGTTAGGTGCTTATTTACAGATTAAAGCTAAGTTGCTTTGAATCAATAGTATTGGAGTTGCTGCGACTGCTCACTTCTGTTCTGAATGCACTTGTGAGTGGAAATATCTCAATGCACTTGGTGTCATGGACATAAAGGAGGCTGAAACACCTGGAGATTGCAACAGGCAGAGGAGAAAACACAAACAGAATGAGCATGAATAAAAAGGGAAGGAGGAATGGTCACAGTGTTCATAATTTGTGTTCCAATAATGGCAGTAATACATAGATCTTTCGGGTATGTGATTGGGGATCATAGAAAATGCAGTGGTTCGTAGGTAGGCCTGAAAAGCAAGCCTTCTGAAAAGGCTTATGCTCAGCAATTCTACCACTTAGGCGTTAGGATACATGGTGCACTTTTCTTTCATGGGCTCAGATATAATGGAACTCCTACCAAATCGATTGTACATGCTACAGCTTCAAGGGCAGTGTTCACAGGCTCTTTGTATGGCATAATTCTAGCCACCAAAGCCAGATACTGGTTTAGAAATGTCATTTCTTCTGTATCCAGTGGAAAGAAAGAGGCTCACAGCAGTAGAAAAAAAATGGCCAATGCTTTCCTATGCTCCAGTCTTTCAATTGTTCTGCTAGTGTTTGCCAGAGTATCTCCTTTCAGCTTCAGTTAGGAGAATTTTAATTGTGTTTGAACAATATGCCAGACATATAATCTGCAGTTGATATTTAGGGTCATAGTTGTTCACTGCAATTAGGCTTTTGAAATAATGTATTATGAAGCATCTTGTCCTGAATTTTACTTTCTCTTTACTCTCTATCATGCTTTCTGAACTCTTCTGTGAGATAATTGCCCCAAAGGCTGGATGCACAATTCTTTTGGACAAAGGGCTTCCTTAGAGGCATAAGTCAGTGGCATTTGTGGATAGGCCAACGATTTCATACTGGTAACTCTCCAAGACCTTGATCAATCATGATTGTCTGGCAAAGTTCATCTCTAGATCAGTCTAGCCAGCACTGCTATCATGTAAGTAGTAGGTCTCACAGCAGCTAGCAATGCTAGTACTTGTGTTTTGTCATTACTTTTTGTAATACACTCACCAGTTCCGTGCTCTCGCCAATTGCTAGGAATGAGGTTCATTGCTGGAGTAAAGTGAGGATAGGAGGCAAACTCTGGGCATTGTGGAGAGTGTTTAAAACAGTGTACAAAGCCAAATTTAACTTCTCTCACTCACTCTAAGCTGACCCTATAGGTATACCCAGGGCACATGCATAAAGAACAAAAGGTCAAAGAGTCAAAGACTCAGAATAATCAGCCAGCTAAATGAATTAAAAAAAAAAAAAATAAACATACTGGTTCCTGTTTTCGCCTTCTCTTTGGGATTGGATATTTGCCACCAAGACTCAGACATAATTAAAGCAGGGACCTTGTTTACAGCAGGTACAGCAGAATACCTCCTTTCATAGCTGCTCAACTACAACAATGCTGTTTTTTCTTGCATCAGAATGATTGTTTTGTTCAAATACTTCTCTGGGGTATAGGTCTTCCTACACTTTAGGTAGAAACCCACCAATCCAGTATTGGTCATCTTCCTTCCTTCCTTCCAGGCTATGCTTTCTTAACAGGGTAGCAGAGAACCTCCCCCATCAACAAGGAAGCTCTGGAAAGCTATGATTTTACAGACATAACTATTGGCAAAGTAAATGGTAATGATGTAAAGGGCTGAGTTAATCAGACTAGAGTTTTGCTTTTGGAAGACAGTGAAAAGTCTGTGAGGAAGAGAGGAGTGCTATCTGCATCAATGTGTCCAAACATGTCCTGTATCATTAGAACAACAAAGATGTGAACAGTTCTTCCTCTGCAGACAGATGTAATCAGTTCCTGTATATAATGTAGCTATTGAATGTCACATTTCCAATTGAATGTGCCTTGCAGGAGACCTCCAAATACGATGAAGTTATAAAATAAGTAAAATACATCCACAAATATCAATACCATTCACTCTAAATATTTTTTTCTCTAGTGCAGTTTATCTGTGTGATGTTGAAGAGGTGTGCCATCCTGAAAAGGTCTTCAGGATTTTCTGCAAAGCTTTCAGAAAACTGTGCTTTTCTTTTGTAATTATGGGTCAGGTAGGAAAGTTAGTCTGTGAGGATGGTGACAGAAATATTACATTTGTACTTCTTTGTACATTTTATGCATAGACCTTGGGTCCATTTTCTTAAAAAGTGACCTTATAATGCAGCTATTTTGTGAATATCTCTGGGAGATTTTGAGGAATCCACTTGGAACTGACTCATTTGGACATAGTGGACTTGAGTATATTTTGCTGTTTATAAATCCAGCTGGTTCCAAATGTTCTGGGATTTAGTCTAGCCTTCTAATATAATTATGAAAAAAGGTCAGGCTAAATGTCAGGTGTTGACAAAGCACTGTTTGTTTCCACTTTTCAGGCTTCATAAATGTCAAGAGAAAAGAACTCTGCTGTCTTGCCTTATTAGAAAAGAATTTAGTTAATGTAATGTGTCTGAAGAGTATTAGTGTGCCAGCACAGCAAATTGTCTTAGACTCCTTCCATATCAGGTAGTTCATGGAGGAATGGATTTTATGCTGCATATCCAAAGTAATTCAGAGAACTTGGGTATGTAAATCAAATTCTTTTTCATTCTCATTTTCCATTTCAAGTTGTAGCATTTCTGCAGAAGTTACACACAACTTTGTGTTGTTTTTCTTTTGTCTCATCATTATATGTTTTTCCTTCAAAAGGCTTGAACATATACAAGTACTCCTTGACATGATCTTCAGAATTCCTTGC
Organism: Psilopsiagon aymara; assembly: GCA_024733675.1. Classification (NCBI taxonomy): domain Eukaryota; kingdom Metazoa; phylum Chordata; class Aves; order Psittaciformes; family Psittacidae; genus Psilopsiagon; species Psilopsiagon aymara. The sequence continues at coordinate 17,488 of JANRGW010026895.1, read as the reverse complement.
CAATATGGTTACAATCACTCAACTTTTTCTGTTTCTACTACTTAATGCCTGTCATAACAAGATACTGGTTCCCAGTAGGAATATCCTGCAATATTCTTGATCATCTTCATTAATCATCAGGTTGTATCCACTAAATAAATACTTTGCACTTGATCTGGAACTCTTGATTGTTTGGTGGTTCTAACAGGTAGTAAGAGGGATTTGAAGAAAGTGAAATACATACAGTACAGTAACTGTTCTGGAGAATCGCGATATCTGGTTGCACAATGTCACTTTATGTTTAACCAAATTGGAGTTAATCATTCAAAGCCCAAGGGAGAGATAAGAGAATATTTTTTTAGAACTGTCTTCCAGAGTTCTAGGCGGCCCCCAGGAAGCTACAGCAATATCATTGCAACCAAGTATTATCTTCTGAGTGTTCAGAAAACTCAAGTGGTAGAAAATGCAATAAAACAAAGAATACAAACAGCTGTGATATATTTAGGCTCTGTCTAGTTGCTGAATGGCATTGTATAAGACTTTCTTTATTGAAGACATTCCTTTTGGTTTGGGAATGGGAGATCAGTATTCTTATGGAGAGAAAGGTGGGGATATGAAGTGGCTCTAAGTGCTTATGTTAATACAACAGAATAAAGTCCATAAGGCCCTTCTAACTGCTTCCACTGCCTCCTGCTGACACTGAAGTATGGTCCTGCAGTCATTCTTGAGTTGCACCACAGCTTCAATCACTGGGCCTTCGCTTGTGGTCAAGCGCTATCTTCTTAGTAAACCTGTTTGAGTCAACTCCAAGCCTTGGCCTTTATTGCATTTTGGCCTCCCTTCCCCTCTTCCTTTTTGAGTGGCTAGGTTTTAGTTTTGACAACCTGATAAACCATTTGTTCTTAGATGGCAGTCCAGATGCCAGTCCTTTCCTTCCTTATCCATAGGCCCTTTGTTTCCTGTCTGCTGAATCATTACAGTCAGTGTTTGGTCCTCATAGATCCATTTTAGCAATCTAGCCACACAGATGGGCATATATGTTTACCTCTGACTTCAAAAAGTGGCAGCTGAGAATATTGAATATATCTGAGTCTATTACAATATTAATACCAAAACCAAAATAGTATTGGAATAAACCAGAATAGTTTTGCTATCATGAGTTAATATATAGTACACCATTTGCCTTTTAATGTATTCTGTTCAAATTTGCCTGTTTAGATTTCAGGCAGAGGAATAGTAGGGAAAATATTCTCTTCTGGCAGAAAAAAGATGTCTGCATTTTACATACCTACAGTAAAGGTAGCTGCTACCGATTCCTCTTTCTGTATCTGTAACTGTGTGCCAATCATTTGCATGACATCTTTGTCACTGCAGCACGGCACAAAAAGGAATAGAGAACATCGATTGCTCTCCATCTGGGAAACTGGTGGCTGCCTAGGAAACTTTTTCCATGCCACTTGGGAGACTACAAAAAGCATTCATTTTACATGTAGACCAGGGTAATTACCACTATATTTATTAGAGGTTAACATTAGTGTTATTTCCTCTTTTGCCTGGTTTTACAGAATGCTATGCCACACTGCTTTTATTAGACCCAAGCAATGGATGAAATAAGTGTTATTAAGCTCTAACGCTTGAGAGAATTAGTCTTAAGAAAAACAGAGGCAAAGCTGGGCAGTTACTTTTCCCTGCTTGCTGGATGAGGTGCTGTAAAGCTTTGCAAATTTAACAGTTATTTCATAATGCTTCCCTGAAAAAAAAAGGAAACAAAAGAAGAAAACAACAGTCAATAAAATGCTTGCAGCATTTCTTAAGTCATTGAAAATTTACATAAAATAGAACAATAGAAAGTTTTTGCTGAGTATGAAGTCATTTGAATTAAAGAAACACTAATGTGAGTCTTAAAATGTTAACGGACTGTATTTCATTGACATATTTGAGAGTTAAAAACATTTTAAACACTTTACTTTGTGGTTGCACACAAGACCTCAAACAGTGCTAGTTTAAACAATCCAAGATCCATGTGCTTAGTATAGTTAGCGACTGGTTATATCATCACCAGAAATAGGAGCTGAAGAAGTTTCCACACAGTACAGATTTAGCAAGGGTGCATATCCTGTCATCATTAGGAGTCATTAGAAATCCCCATGGAGTGGAATTAGAAGAAATATGCCTGGATATACTGGGATATGGTTTGCCAAAGTCACTTTCTAGGCTTGTAACAGACCTCGTATATTTCTGGCCATGGATACACAGCTCTCTCTTCCTGCTCCTCACCTATAGAGTTCAAATAGTGCTGTTTCATACCATACTGTTCTAAAGTGAATTTGATGAATTATGGGAATTAGGAAATTGAAGAAATACAGGCATTGTGAAAGTGCTAATGACCATGGCCTTTTTTGAGGCCAGTTGTTCTGTGAGTTTAAATACAGTATACAGTTATGAATACATCAGATATAATTTTTTTCTTAATTTAAACTTATTTTAGATTCTTCAAAATTATTTTTGACTGCAGCTAGAAGTAAATAATTTTTTTGATTTATTATTTTATTTCTGATTTGTCTTTGTCCATTTGCCATCACACACTTCCATACCCTGTTAAGACTGTAAATTTGGACATCGTCTGACTTTAAGCTTCAGGTTAAATTCCTCTTTCTTGCATCTGAGTTAACTCTTTGAAATAGTCTCTTTTTTTTGTAATTTTTTAGTAGGAATTTTTTGTGTAGCGACCTGAAAAACAGTGGGGAGGAATGAAAAATGTCTGGGGGGAGGGAGTATTGTTTTAAGGCCACAAGTATTATCAGGAGGAAGTAGAAACAAGACAGACGATGTACTGGAGAATTTTTATTAAACACCCACATGCACACCAACCAGCTAACTTCTAATTACTGGTGTTTTTCCAAAAGCTGATATAATCTGCCTTAGAGAGCTATCCCAGTACTCAACATTTTTGGAAATGGAACTGATGACCTCAATGATGTTTCCTATTTCTAATTACTGAGTCTATATTTTATTCCATATTGGATCTTTTTTTTTGTAGCTAATTGCTGGTGATAAAGATGCAGGTCGTTGCTTGAAATGAAAATGCAACTTTAGATCCATGTGAAAAAAAACCAAACCTCCATCTAAAAGTTGACATTGAAGGATTCTGAAAGACTTCTATAGCGTAATTTCTGTGGGGAGCAATTGCGGTGGGGAGCAATTGTGGTAGACAGCAAGCCCTTGAAACACGAATTCTATAAACATGTATTATTGCCTTTCTTTTTTCCTAAACATCTAAAATATTGAGTGACCCAACTAATTTACTTTCAGAATATTCAGTTTTCCTTACTTTGTTAGCTATCTCTTCAGTAACTTAATTGAATATTTTAAGCCAATAAATTGCCCTTCAACATTTCTCTGGAAGCTCAGTCAGTATCCAAAATAAGCTTGTTGTTAATGAACACTTTCTCTAAACAAAAGAAAGGAAGGCAGTAGATCTGAACTGGGGAAGTTGTTTGGTTCCTTTGTTCGGGACAATTTGCATTAGTTCAAGGGCAATGTTAAGCATTTTGCAATTTTGCAGCTGGTTTATTGCTATTCTTGTGCTGTTTAAACTGTCTTTCATGTCAAAAGTCCTTCCTCGCTTACAAATCATCAGGAAGAATTGTGGCCACCATGCTGTTCGCCTAAGCTCCGCCAGGGGTTCTGGCCCTTTGATCACAGATATCGTTTGCAATTGAGTTAAAAATAGGGAGCTGCTGAGATAAGCCGAGGCTGTGACAGGAGACCAGCTTTTCTTTTACTTCTGGACTTTGTTCTTCCCTTCTGTAATATGGGAACATGTAACTTTGGCACAGAAGGAGTAGTGTTATGGCTTTAGGAGATGTGTTTAAAGGAGTTAAGGAGGTCATTAAAGAGCTCAGTTCCTTGTGAATGCAGTCTAGCATTACAAGATCGCTGGGTTCAAAAGCAGACTCTTAAACTAGGGTCTTGGTATATAAAATTAAAAAACATAAGCCTGCATTGGTCTTTTAGGTAGATTCAACTCAAAGCCAAGATTTCAGCACCTCTCAGCTCTCTTTAGTGAGAAGAAAACTGTTTAAAACTGAAGATAACTTCCTCAGTAATGCTATTAAAATTGTCAAAGAACCCTATGCTCATTCAAGTTGAACTTCTGGTTGACATTAGTGGGCACGAGAAAAAGTCTGAAGTAAGTGGATATATTGTGAGGAAAAATCTCCAGAACAGTGTATGTTCTTTGCTGCTGTAGGTGGATGAGGAAAATGTTTTCTTGAGCAGTGTTTGCGCAACCTGAAGAAGAGAGGACTTTACTACAAGTGAGGTTTATACTAACCCCACCTCCCATGCAAAAAAAAAAAAAAAGAAAAACTCAAATAATTATATTTTTATGTCATTGCCTTTTTAAGTTATACTATTGCCTCCTTTTGGAAACATCCAGGACTAGGGTGAAGAGGTCTTTTATTTAAACTGAAAGTTTCTGTCCTTAAAAAAATCCAAGTAATCTAGGACATAGTACACATAGAGATTGCACAGACCACACATGGGCTACATTTCTTAATAGTATTTATTTGTTTGATTATGTTGCTTTGCAACCAAAGTCATGAAACAGGCTTGTTGGGCTGGATGCAAACCTAGAAAAACTAGTAGTGAAAAAAGAGTTTCTGCAGGCTTTTCGTAACTGACAATAGAAATTCAGAGAGAGCAGAGCAGCTGTCACAGCACATCAGCAATCTCTGGTTTTAGCTGTCTTCATGGCAAAAGAGGTGTTTTGAAAGAGATTGAATGTGGATGCAGAGGTAGCTTTACAACCATTTTTTGCAAGACATGCAGCTTATATTTCATTTGATAGAGAAGAGGGAGGCAAAAGATACATAGGAAAGTGCAGTATTATTGCAGCTATGATTTTAAAAGGATGTCAGGGAGGAAAGATTTGAAGGGAGAAGTAGATTTTATATGTTAGATAGATTTATTTTGGCAAAAGAAGCCTCACAAGGTCTTAAGATGGGCTTTTGCACCTGGAATTTTGTTGGTTTTGTGTGTTGATTTTTCTTTTTCCCCCAGCATAGGCTTGGTATAATAGAAGATGTTACTTTCCCCACGAACTGTTTCTTGTTCGTAGAGAAGAGTTACGCAACCTATGAAATAGGCTACTGATAGGATAGTGCTGAATTTTGGTTTCACTTATGCACTGGTTGGTAATGTAAGAGAACCTTGCTGTTCCCTGAGTAAAAGTAATCACTGTGTGTTCTTGTCCTCCCAAATAAATGGCAATGGCCGTAATTCAATCTGTGGGTTTTGCTGTACACAGTCACATAGGAGCTGTGATCTCAATTAAGTAATTTCATAAGAACATGATATTTTATGATATCAGGAAGTGGTGAAGTTGGAGAGAAAAGCAAATCAGACATGAATTTCATGTGCAGTTTTTCCATTGCTACAGAGCTCCCTCAGTGTATGCAAGATTAACAGGTAAGAACTTTTACAGCTGAATTTTTCATTTGGGAGTACTTTAGTTGTGTATATACTACTGGTAGTAAAAAAAAATATCACTGGTAAATGTGGAGAAAAAGTTGGTAGGAGGGTGTTCCCACCACTCCTCCCTTCTTTTCTGATAACAAAGAAGGTTTTTTTTCTGGATACTTTTACTGGTAGTATCTTGACAGAAAAAGCATCAAATGGCCCATTTATCTTTATAACAAAAGATACTTTTTTCCCCTCCCTGTATTCCAACTGTTTGCTTAAGATTTCCTGTCTGTAAAATAAAAGAAGAACCTTTATAATTTTTTAAAAAATGCAAGAAATATGAGTGTTAATATTCACAGGCAGTTCTTGAGCTCTGCCTTATTTTGTGCTCTATTACCATGTAGAGTACCATATTACTTCAGGTGGGAAATTAGTCTCAGTCCTAAGAACAGAACTAAGGCAACCACCATCACAAAGATGATGCAGCAATGCAAGGTGGAATAAAAATGATTGTTTTTTCGTGAGCAAGATGTGTGATATGGACCAAGATGACAGCACGGTGAAGGAGGGCTCCAGAAGACAGATGGGATCACTTGAGTAGTTGGAAAGGAAAAGGGAAAACCTGACTAGGTGCACATCACTACATCTTTAAATTTACTGTCCTTGGTGCCTCTCATAATAAATGAGGAAATGCAGGAACTTGTACTATAGGACAGCTGACTCTACAGCATGTTTGGCACTGAAGTGAGTGTCTAAATCAGGTCAGGTGAACCAGGTATTCAAAGTTCTTGTCTCTCTTTGCTCTCCCTGAAGACAGCTGATGCAGTTACCTAAGACTGTGGTATGAATTACAGTCACCCACACCAGAGGATGGGAGTTTTGCCTCCTGTGGTAGATATAGCACAGGGATGGGCTTAATATGATTTCCGTGAAGAGTTAAGGTACTTACTTCAATTTTGCCCTGGCTCTGCTACTCTGAAGGACTGGAGATACTGTCCTTGTCTGGGGGAAGGAAGCAGGCCAGAAGACTGCTGTCTGCTGAGTAACTCTTGATCCCTGAACTGACCCTTTATATTTATTACTCTTTAATATAAAGCATAAGACAGTAAGTGGTCATAACAAGCAACCAAAATTCTGTATTGTTGACAATCAGAACACTCATTACATTCAGTTATCATATGGTTGGTGCTAATTATACAGCTCAACTGCAAATTAGACATGAGTGCTGTAACTTCCTTGTAACTGCAGTGGGGCTACTGCAATTTGTATTAGCAGCCACATAACTTCATGATGTTAAACAGTCATGGTTGATTGTCCTTGAGACAAATGTGAGCAAAATTTCTCTGCTTTTGAGACAAAATGGGAATGTATTATACTTGTTTCTATCTCCATTCTCTTGTTCAAGATGGGAGAAAGTCTCCTTATTACTCAGCAAGATTAGGATACTCTTAGGAAAGATTTTTTTTGTGTGTGTGTGTCTGTGTCTTTGAAAGAGATTTTCTCACATGGCCTGGAATTTAAGAAATTTTTGGTTCTAAACTAAATTCTGTGGCTGTGGAAGGCAGTTTACGCTGTAGTCCTCTAGTCTCTAATTTGTAAGATTGACCTGCTGTGTATGTAGGTGTTTGAAATGGGAAAAATAACACAATTAGAGATGTGAGGTAGGCATTCCTCTTTGAAAGGAGGTATAGGCTCTGCACTTGAGCCTCAAATATTAATATAGCAGTGTCGAAAAAAAAAAAAAGTAAGTTTTGCTAATAGATAAAACCAGCTTAGCTCCTCCTAACCCTTTAAAAAATGTTGCTTGAAGTTGGTCTTGCTTATAATTTCCTGGTTAGAACCATTACCTGTGAAATAGCTTAGCTGTAACGAGATTGAAAACACCAAATCCTAATATATTGCCTTTTGTATCTGCATTTGTTTCCTTGTTTGCTGTTTTTACATACTCAGTTTCTAGCATATTGCAATGTTATATGTAGTGACATCTATGTCAAAATGACATTACCTCTTTGTATAAGGGCTAGCAAAAAACCAACATCTAGAATCATTTTAAATTTCTTTTGGATGATCTGTGTCTCAGGGAGGGAAGATAGGGGAGTGACAGGAAAAAACCTTTGAAAAGAATGGAAAATCCATTTCCACAGATGTCTGGAAAATCTGTTTCCTCCCAAGCTGTCATAAAAATTTTGAAGAAATCATTATAGTACCTTTTAAACCCCTACTGCCAGCAGTTGCCTGTGTGACCAGACCTTGCCAGTAATGGTCTGAGTGTCTGACAATCTCCCCTCAGTGTCCACATGTTAATTAGATTTGCTCCTGCAGAGAAGCACATTCACGGGTGCAGAAACACATATATGTTTTGCTTTCAAATTTTGACAGAGGCTATGAATTGCAGGTATTAATAGGACCTGTCAAACAGCATGTAATGCAATTTATTCATATACAATTTCCTTTTTAGCATTAAGTATACCTTGTCCCTATAGTGAGGAAGTACTACTGCAAAAATGTTGGCTTTGGCATTGCTTGTGATAGCCCATTCACCAAGAAACTGGGATATGCAGCCTTCCTTTCTTATGCAGTATAGACTGGCTATTAGTCCAGTATTTTTTAAAATAATTATATAGTGTTTATTTCATATACGTAAGTCTGTATACATGTATTAAAAATCTCTGATGTCATAATCCATGGCATTAGTCTTGCTTATGTCAAACATGGTGTGCTGTATAGGTAAATGTGTATCACACATGATGTTACTTTCACTTCTACATACATAATTTTACTGCTGGGAAACAAACAGTGGAATGTAGTAGTGAAAGATTCACAATGCTAGCGTGTGGAGGATTGGTCTACGAGGAGGTCTCCTAGGTGAATAAGAATAATTCTGTGTTTTGCATGTGTTTTTATATGTTAAACTTCTGTCAGAGGACTGAATGCTCTGAATACCACTCTCAACTATCTACAGCTGAATCTCCAGCCCACATTTATTCAAGTAATGATAGAGAAATGGAGATGTTACTCACCTAAGTAACATTAAAAAAAAAAATATTTCTTATGTTGTGTAAATGTTTAATTATTAAACCAGTACAAGGCGTTAATGCAGAGGAGATACTATGTAGTTAATATGATATCCCTTGCAAACAATGCTATCTTTGTAGTCTTAATGCTGAATACACAAATCCATGCAACTCAGTAATGAGGTTTCGTTTTAATTGCTAAAGAAATCTGGAGAAGTTCTTGTTGAGGTTGTGTCTTCATATAAAACATTTCATTGGCCACCCTTGGGTAGGAAGTGATGAGCCAGACTGATTGCTTAAGTCTCAGCCATGGAAATTGTAATTGTGTGCATTGGTGGCCCTAGGATTAGGATAAGAGAAAGAAGCTCCCTCAGTTTTTCAGGTCAAGTTGGTGTTAAGATTTGTTAGACAATTTTCCTGTTGCAAAAATGGCATCTCCTCACCCTTTTTATTTTTTTTTTGGTGGTTCCTCTATAAGAGTGATGCAGATGCTGTCTGAGCTTTGTTTACCTTGCTGCAGACAAAGATGATGTGCCCAAAATCAACTAAGTAACCTCTCAAAGTCACTTAAATGTGCGTTATCTCAGAGGCATGAGCAGACACATGGTAATTGGCTTTCTTCTGGTAGTAAGAAGAGTTATGTTAAATGTGGGCCTGAGGGGAACCCTTGTTTTGGGTTGTAGTTTATTATTAGGTGAGGAAATTACTGGACACCTCCAGCTGCCATTAATCAGTCGTGGAGTCTGACTGGAGCCAAGCAAGAGGCCTGTGGGTGGATGCCGCTGAATGGCAGGGAAATACAATGAGACAGAGACAAATGTATTCCAGCTTAGCAGCACTAAACTCTGCCCTTTCACAGTCCTTAACATGCATGTTCAAATTGATTTAGTCTGTTTACCCCCTCAGCCTAACCATCTATTTCCATTGAAGACTGACAGTTTTATGTGTTGCTAGCTACCATGTTATTATGTGTTGCTGTGCTGCCAGTAGCTATAGTATTTCAGAAGGGCTTACTTCCAGGCATAAAGGCAGAAGGGGGTTGGGAGCTTGTGTCCCTTAATTCCTTTTTAAAGGGTGCAAAACATGTTGGGCATGACACAAATTCTCTCCTGCTCTCTCATTCTTTTATTCCATTCTTTCTTCCCCCCCCCCCCCCCCCCCCCTGATTTACTTATTCATTTATTCATTGCTTTTGGGACAACACATGCCATAGGAAAGCCGGAAATGAACTTGCATGCTCGAGAGACACATCTGTTTCATGATGTGTCTGGCTTATTCCTCTTTCCTGCTTTAGTTTACAAACCTGCCATTCTTTTAGGGCTTTGGTATGTGAGTGAGAGGCTGCTACAGGTGGGTGCCACTCAAGCAGGGAGGAGTACAGGTAACAAAACCATGAGCTCCAGTTGAATCCTGAACCTACTCAGGTCCATTGTTGCTGCTCAGCTGAGAGGTCAACATAGTGCAGTTGCAGGGAAAGCTGTACTTTTTTGTCATGCACATTCACAAAATGGATGTGCAGGGAAACAGAAAGGAGGAGCTGGTTTTAGTTTTGCAGGTTTTGTGATAAAAAGCATCAGCTCTTTATCTGAAAGACTAATTTCAGAGGTAAAATACCACTAACACTTCTTGTGCTGGCTGATGCCTCATACCACACTTTGAGGGCTGAGAATCTAGATAGCACAGGTAAACATATAGAGGGAGAGCCAGGATGTGGCTCTGTCTTCCCAGAGGATGATCTGTACTTAGCTAGTTGTTTTATATTGATGCCTTTTTTGACTTGAATGCAGGAAACTAGTAAACACCAAAGAGAAAGAAGTGGCAGACAGAAAGTGAATTGCTGATTAGGTTTGTCCTCTGGGGTTCACTTGGGTCTGTGTTATGAATTTCCAAGTTCAGAGGGTTAGTGTACTCAGGTGTTTTTCTGTCTTCTTAATTGTAAGGTTTCTTGCTCCTTCTCCGAACTGTTTTCTTTCCAGGTGATGCCTCTACTTTTTTTTTCTGACAGAAGATTGCCAGTCAATAAGGAGGATTGTTGGAGCTTCCCTGTGCATTGCCTGACTTTGTTTCTATTAAATCATAACATGTTCAGAAACTGGAAACAAAAGCAAAAAGTACTTACATACACAAAATGCTGGTTTCTGAGCTGAGACTGATTCATGTGCATGTTAAGACATGCCAGGCCCTGTATGCCTATGACAGGCAGATCCTGTGTGTTCTGCTTTGCATGGAAACATCTTCAGAAATGCTGCAGTATCTTCAAGAAAGTTTTGAATTATAAATAATTTAATAAAATTATTTAAATTATTAATAACGTAATGCAATATGCAGGACAGTCATAATCCACAGCGCTAAATATACAGCGCATATATACCTTGTAGTAGTCTTGCCTTTGTAGGAGAGAGGATGTCTTAAGATCTCCTTCAAAACTACCTTTTGCAAGCAAAGGATCTTGCCTGATACAGTCTTTGCTATCTTTAAGGGGTAATTCTACATTGAGAGCCTATGCTGCCATCCATGTAAAATTCAAATCTGGTACTCTCATAGCATTCTTTAAATGAATCTTGCAGAGATGACAAAAGAAAGAAAAGGGTCTCAAAAAATAAAAGCATTCCTTCTGCATTATTTAACAGCAGCTCCCTGCAAAATTCATATGAAATCTATTTTTTTAAAAAGTCTAGTAACAGAGTTTGCATCATTTCATAGCATCTTACATTACATGAATGACTATGTTAGAGGCCTCCTTCTTCAATGTGATATTTTCCAGTATTTTGCATTATGAAAGTTAACACTGTGACCAAGCTATCCTAAAACTTGGGTTTCCAAAGATCAATCAATTTTTTTTTAAATTCTTTATTTATTTTAAAGTGACTGTATAATTGTTAGTACACCATTAAGGCATTAACATCAAACCAAAACCATTTCATCTGTAGCAATCTCCTTTTTGGGGACAAGGGAGAAATGGAGGCAGGTGCTGAAGAGGCAAGGAAGAAAATTTCTGTTTTGGCGAATACAGACATTCTCCAAGCTACATTTCTGTCCTCTTTTCAAACTGACATTTTTACTCTGTTCACCACTTGCATTTATGCAGGACCTGTGGTTTAAAGTGGGTTTTCCTGAATATTCTTTGCCTGCGGTCATATTCTACCCATGGATAATAGAGTCACTGTTTACAAAACCTGGCTGCGTGGCTCTGGAGGAGAATACATAGGAAGAAGTTGATGTGGCCTGTGAAAGCTGCTGTTAAGTCCCTAATGCCATAAACACTGATCAGTAAGATCAGGGAAAGCTCAGAGTTCAAAGGGTTGCTAGTTCCTCTTCCCATAGTGGAACCTCAGCTTTCGCAAAACCAGCTTTTCCCTGTCATTCTTCTTAATGGCTAGTTTGGTTAGATTTTTTGGTGTGCCAGGACAGCCATCGGCTCCTAGTCCTTCCCTAAGCTGGGCATGCACAGTGACCAGCTCCGGCCAGAGATTTTTGGGGTGTCCTAAATTGATCAGCTTTGCTTTCTGTCTCTTCTCCCTTGCTGCCCTTTCCATCTTCCTCTTACTGGTGGTTCTCATCTCTGACTTTCAGTCACTGTTTGATGCTGGTCATTATTACTGTATTTCTAAAATGTGCTTTTGAACATACAGCTATGCTGAATTAGAGTGCCTTGAACTGTGTATATTGTATATACAGTTCTCTTCAAATGTTTCATAACATTTTCCATTCGCTGTTGTGACTCTCAAGCTCTTATTTTACTAGAAGTGGAGTTCACATTGCAGATTTTAATGGTTCTGTTTCCTTGCACATAGTGCTATCAGCATCTTTAAATTTTTCTCTCAAAACATGAGTTGTGAAGTGAGAGCATCTGTTCAGTCTGCTTCCACTGAAATATTGCTATGTAAAAGTAACTCTTCAAATAAATAGCAATTGAAAACATAGAAAACATTTTGGTTTTGAGGAGTATATCTAACACTAAGATTTATTGTTCATATAATTGACTAATGTCATTACTTTTTCATCATTACAATTTTTTTAAAAAAGAGCCAACTCTTTTTTTTAAACAATGCTCCTATCTGGAGAATATATAAAATGGTGATGTACTATTTAAAGATATAAATTGTTCCTGTAAACATACCCAAGAATTTATTTAAAATTAGTATCTATTCAAAAGAGTGCAATAATGCTTGATATCCCAGCTTAGGATTCTACAGAAACTTAGCCACATATTGAGATTTAAGCACTTGAATGGAAAGAGTAGTGCTGTAGGAACAGCTTCATCACATTTGATTTAAAAGCTGCCTTTTCTGAAGTGGAAGAGCAAAGCAAACTGTCTCCAACCTCTTCCATCATAACAGCAAAGGTGAAGAATATCAAAGCAAATAATTATCACCATATTGCTAAATGCTCAGTGCCCAGAAAATTTAATTCAGGGCCTTTCTTTAACTCTTCCTATCTTCAGCTTGTTCCTGTAAACACACAGATAACTGCATGCTGTAACATGTGAAATAAATATTAATCTTTGTAATGTAAAACGGATTTTTGAAGACTTATCTGCAAAATTGCCTTACCCAGTGAATTTTAAACAGCTGTCCTGAACATCATTTTCACTCAGCTGTTTTTCTTTCTGAAGGTACTTAAATAATATCTTGAGGGTGTTTCCTCTTAATGAGGTAATTATGCCCATATCCTGGGCTAAATAAACTTGAGGCCAAAGGCCTAGGTGTTTATTAGCAGAGGATGTGTTTATTAAGAAATTTAACAGGAAGCACCCCTGAGTTATTATTTTACTGACATTTCCAGTGATTATACATTTGAGGAATAATTGTTTGAAAAATAATACTTATCCTTTTAAGAGGGCAGGTGAAGCAGAAGGTAATTTATAGGCTGGCTCATAGCAAACAAAGCTTCTATCAGTCTGGTACTTTCTGAAATGGATGGTGGTATGAGAGAAAGGATGATCAGTACGCTTTCAGCTGTTGTTGCCTTGGGCACTTCAAGCCAGCCTGCCACTCTCCTTAATGCAAGGAAGCCCATGGAAGTTTTGGTTTTCAGTTCAAAGCCAGTTAGGTCATGCATCCTTTTAAGAGACTGCAGTTATTTGTCAACAGCAGAGGTAGCAAAAGTGCCTGAATTTGTAAAGTTTGTATATTGTTAGCTCTAATAAGTGACAATTGGCAATCCTACTCCTCTTTAGTAAGGGAGTTTTGCCCCCAAAGGAGCAGTAATAATGAGCTTAGCTCTTAGACAAAACTGATTCTCATCTCTGGATCTTAATTGGTTTTGCAGAGATGGACAGAGGAGCAGAGACAAAGGGAACTTAAAGAGCATGCCAAGTTCCTGTCATAAGTAAACAGCAGTTTGGAGAAAGACTCTGGACTCTAAGTATGGTGTTCCAGTCATGTTGCTTCCTCTGCCTCATAATACCCTTGTTCTGCAAATATTTGTGCTACATGAGTAGATTCAGAGGCCTCGGCTCCACTTACCAGCCCTCTACTACTGCAGATAGAGTTTCGTTTACAGCACTTTTAATTTTTTGTGATGCAAATACTGGCAGAGTGGAAATGTACTTATGTGAATGTGCAAATTACTCGCAAACTGAAAGCAAAGTAAGTATGTATGTATTTGCAAGACTGGAGTCTGGGAGACAGCAGATTGCACTATTTAGTTTCACTCATATGAAATCAACAGCCATCTAAAATACCATCACATTCCCTTTATTGCTACAGAACAGAAACTTAATGGATTTAAATATATAAAAAGAAGGTGATTTGGGGAATTGACAAGGCTCTACTGTTCTTTGTTTAGCTCAGAAATTGTAGCCAAGAGTTTTGAGATTAATTAGCATCTGTGACACGAATTTTTGCCAAACTTAATACCTTCCAGTAAAAATATGGCAGTGACTGATTGCTATGCTGGCAGATTGTTTACATTGAACATAGGATGCTAAGTTTCTGATGTTAGAACAAAACCAAAGAACACAATGGTTAGTTATGTTTTGCCTACAGTTAACAGAGTAAACATCTTAATAGGCAGAGAAGGCACAAACAGATGTCCTAGTTGAACATCTGTGAGAAACTGATATTTGCTAGCTCCTCTGTAGCTTGACCTCTGTACCTTGGGAAGTTCGAGTCCCACAGTATTTGGATGATTTATTGATCTGGGTGCAATGAATATTGCAGAAACAAGCTGTATTTCTAAGGAGTTAAATACATGCTCATTCAGTGTAGTACTAATTCATATTTCAAAGGAATCCGCACTCTGCTTTAATCAGAGTGGAGATATCAACATTGTTCACCGTATCCTTGAATGAGTGGGAGGAAAGAAGAAAAATGCAGAGGATATGATATCAGGAAACTAAAGGAATGTGGAAAAAAGGAAATCGGTTCCAGTAGTTCCATCTTTCTCTTTTGGCTTTTAAAAAGATTTTGTGAGATGGAGCAAAGCAAAGCAAATTAGAATCTTTTTTCTTGCTGTAGCAATCAAAAAAAATCCCTCATACCCTACACTGAAGACTAATTCTGTATCACAGTTCTCTATCAAAAAAAAATAGACAACAGCTCATAATACATGTGCAGTTTTTACATAAGTAAAGATTTATGTTGACAGGTTTTCATTACAAGTTTCATACTTGGCAAATAATTACTGTCAAGTATCTTTAGGACCACATGTAATATAGAAGACTGCAAAATAATATCCTTACCTCTATGCTGGACAAATTACCATAGTAGATTTGTCTGTGGTTTTGTTCCTGTTCTGTTTTGGTTTGTTGGTTTGTTTTGTGTTGTTGGATTTTTCTTTTTTTTATATTTGTTTGCATTATTTTTTGTAATTATGCCTTTGACACAGAAAATACTCACTAGTGTATACAGCTTTGGGCAACTTAGGAGTTCCACTGAAGTCAGTACTTAATGTCAGATGTGGGAAGACTCCAGTCCCAAACCCAGCGCTGGTTGTAAGGATTATGTTATTTAGCTAGCTATTTACCTGTCCCTGCCAACACCGTTGTGTTATACCAAGTTGAACTGCAGTACAGCAATTCTCTTTTAAATGCACTATTTTTTATATACATTTATTTTATATACATTTATTTTTTTTATATACATTTATTGTCTGAAATCAGTGCAAAGCAATAAACAAATGGTGTGCAGCTGGATTTGTGCAACCTGCTAGAGATCACTGTAGGTTTTTTTGAAGGTTTCATTGGTCCTGTTTGTCTTGTTTTGCTTTGTTTTTCTGTTTTTCTGATGCATTAAACAAACTTAACATTTGTTTTGCTAAAGAAAAGTTAGATTGAGTGGATAACAAACCCATTCCTGTAGAGAATGGATGGCTCTTTCCAGCTAGGAGCAAAATGTTTGTAATCGATATGGAAGCACCCAGAGTGCATGTTTCTCCTCTGTGTCTCACCTCTGGCCAGCTGTGTGATGCTGTCCTTGTTTCCATGTGCTCAAGGTTGCAGTCTGGCAGCTCATTAGGAAAACTCTTAATGCTTAGGAAGAAAGTGAACCGAGAGAGTAAAATGTTAAGAAGAGCAGAGGGAAGATACCAAGAAAGTGGGGAGGAGAGATAAGAAGTGGAAGTGTGGAGCAAAGTAAATCATTAGTTCTGGGCTTCCTGCGGAGGGTAACACTGGCCTGTTTTGCTGGGATCTGGATGGTGACAACAGTCAGGGAAAAGAGTGGTCCTAGCACTACCTCCAAACTAGCTGGTTTGGAGAATGCTGAGGGGTGGGAACATAGAAAGGAGTTATCATCTGGAGCAGTCACTCCAGATAATCACTTGGTGTATCAGTTATGGCTAGATCCTTGGCCAGCTCTGGACTCTTTTACTTGGCAGGCTGGTAGACGGATGTTTATTTCTCAGAAGACAGATTTCTTTGACAGAAAGTTATAATACTTTTTCTATAGGCTTTAAATCCAGCTGACCGTTAAGGGGATCCTTAGCTAGTATTAGAAGAGATTGCCATTAAAATACTACTGTACCATATCTAAAATACAAAGAATCTATAGTTACATCAATAAATAAATCACAAATAAGTAGGAAAGCACATGCATACATTAATTTTTGTGTAGTACGTATAATTCTCTGTCCAAAGCATGAATCCATTAATGACAAGACTGTTAAATAGCAAGCATTGGCTTAATAATAAATAGAAAATACTTTCTATTTATTATTCCTTTCATATAATTTTTGTACCTTTATTCTCTGCCTTGCAGCTTTCAGATTATTTCTATGGTGCTTTATGGTTTTCAAAGTATTTTGTTACACATGAAATATTTGAATTAGAAGGCAAATCATTCTTTGATACATATTTGAGGATCTAACATAAGGCTTTTAAATTTCTACTTATCTTTTCTTAAGGGCATCCTCCAGGGTTTCCAGATAACTATTTGGTGTAAACCAACACATTTCATACCTGATGTATGTTGTGTCTATGTTCTCTCTGGAGCTATTGGAAGACAGTGTTTGCTGAGGAAATCATTGAAGAGCTCATATATATGATTTTAACAGCACAATTTCCCTTTCCCTAGAGGTGATATATATACATATGTCAAATGTAAAATATATGACTACCAAAATGGCAGCCACAAAACACAATGTGGTCATATAACACAAATCCAGTGTCAAAGAAAGATTGTATTTTAGGTCTTTTACACCATTGTCATGAAATACGGCTTAATATAAAACTAACTGAAAGTCAAACGTTATTTTGCAAGAGAAAGGGACAGTAACTTGCTGTTCTTAAAGTTCCTTTGGTAATAGGGCTATGTTACATGCAAACCTTGTGATAAGGCACTGCTAAGGCTAAAAAAAAAAATTAAAATTCCAAACTAAAAAAAAGAGATCATGCAGATATTAAATTTTATGACAAGTTCATCTGTTAGTTGAAAACCTTCATTGAACTTTGTTAGTATGTCGACGATTCACAATCTGGAAAATCAAGGTCTGTTTGTCCTACAGCATACATATAGAATCATAGAGTCATAGAATAGTTAGGGTTGGAAAGGACCTTAAGATCATCCAGTTCCAACCCCCCTGCCATG
>JANRGW010026892.1:10615-25370 GCA_024733675.1 Psilopsiagon aymara | reverse complement strand
CAGGAGCAGAGGGAAGAAAAAGGGGGAAGTGAGTGAACAAACTGCATGGCTGATTTATGGCTTAAACCATGACACATATTCACCGAGATCTTCAGATTCAGGTGTTTTTTTCTACTTCTTTCCATATTTTGTGTGATAAAATTTGGTGTCAATATTCCAACACCTCAGAAAATAACATTTTTTCCTCCGTTACACCCCTTGTTTCTGAGAATCACATACTTCAGAATTACCAATACATATTCATCACACAGTCTACAATCTTCACAAACTAGACTTGCATCAACAAAATGAAAATAATATCATTACCACACTGACACAAGTGAACAATTTACACACACACCACTTCTTTTCCCTTCACCACAAGTGCAACAAAAATTCCACAGTCATTCTGCTTCTTGCTCTTTAGCAGTGTTCAATGTTTTGCCTGTTGCATCTCCCAATTACTATCCTTATCTCAAATTCCTCATCTCCCACAGTGAGCACCAGAAAAGGAATATAGTGGCTTGACCCTGGCTAGAAGCTAGGTTCCCACCAAGACCCTCTATCATTCCCTATACTTAATTGATTGGAGAAAGAAAAATGCAACTAAAGGTTCATGGGTCAAGATACAGAAAGGCAGACTACTCACCAACTGGTGTTATGGGCAAAGAACATTCAACTTTGGGAAATTTATTTATCAATCAAATTTTAGAGTAAAATAATAAGAAATAAAATTATATTTTCAACACAACCCTCCCTTCTTCCTGGGCTTAACTTTACTCCCAGATCCTGTATCTTCCCACCCTCAGCAGCACAGGGGGACAGGGAATGGGGGTTGTGGACAGTTCACGTTGTCTCTGCTGCTTCTTCCTCCTCAGGGGAAGAACTAAGCCTCTTCCCCAGAGTTCTTTCCCAGCAAACTGGGAGATAACCAAGAGATGTGTTTGAAAAGGGACTGAGCATTAACTTCTGACTCAGAAATAACACATACGCTCAAAGATGGCTTGATCAGCTACTTTGCTTTCTCCTGGCATGGAAATACAATCTGTTTCGGTATGCTGGTTTCTTAGCCTTCTTAAAGAGAACACATCTGGATCATGATTTGAAGAAATAGGACATGTATAGAGAAACTGCAGTGTTTCTCCACACATCTCCACATAAAGTTTAGTAGATGTATTGTGCCATGTAGCATGCCTTAAAGTTATCTCTGGAACAAAGGTTTCATCTTCCCAGCTGAAATAGAAATTTAAACTTGTACAATTTCAACACTGTATAAGACTAATACTAAAACCAAAAACATTCTATGTTTTCTTTAGCGTGATTTCACTAGGATAAAGTAAAGTTTATATTTGTTTCAAGTCTTTTGTGTCCATTTTGTTCTTAGGTTAACAGCCATATAGCCCACTTACTTTTGATTTATTCTATTTCCCCGCTCTGAAGCATGCCTTTCAAATACACCTGAAAACATACTATTTGTTCCATCTAGGATAAGAATCCAGAAAACTATGATAGTTTTATTATACGTCTCCTAGTATGACATCCAGTTTCATTAAGAAACAGTAGCAGTCAACCTAACTAATCTAAATGTATTGTTCGAACAAAATACAAATTTACAAAACGGCATATATATGTGTACATATACATGGAAAGATAATTTCCATCAGTATGAAATTCAATATATGATAAGCTACTTTAAACAATTAAAGCAATTCGGGGACCAGAATATGACAAGTTAAAATTTGCTTAAAATTAAGATTTCTTTAAAATATAGACAACATTTTATCAACTCTACTCTAAAAACTTCTATATCTTCATTTGTTTTATATTGCCCCTAGGGGCAATATAGGGCTTCACAGAAGTAAAAAGACTAATTGAGAGACAAAAATTTATAACGGGGCCATGTCCAAGGATTTTGCTTCTTAAATCTCTATTAGACTTTTAATTTACAGTTTGATTTTACAAACTCTGTATTGAGAAAGACAGTAATAGCTGATGTATTCAAACCCTCGTAACCTGACGGAAAATCCCACTGGTGCTGCAACAGAACATAAAAGAATAGCCCTGTCCAGTATGGTCAGTATTATCCCTGAGCTCAGGAGTCCTGAATGGCATCAAGCCAAAATCTGGTAAAGCATTAAACAGTGTACTTAATGTGTGCCAGCATGCAAGCCTAGGTTTTATTTCTCCTTAACTTTCTAGGGGAGTTGCAGACTTTGAAGAAGGCAGAATGAGTTTGCATTCTGGACACAGCAGAAAACCTGCATCATGCACTGGCACAGCTCATTTCCTGTAAAGGAAGGTGAAAGAACCTTCCTCAAAGGCAAAATTTCGAGGGCCAGCTAGCGTCTTCACTTCAGATGAATCCACCTGCAGTAAGGAAATTGAAACAAATGTAATGGATTTGTATTCCTCAGAGGTAAAACACACTAGCAGTAAGGCAGAGAAAACTGAGCTTCCTAGAGAGGAGTAGAGACTCGGCTCCAGAGAGTTCTAACTGTTTTTTATTGTGAGGCGTCTCCTAAATGGATGAAGCAAATACATTATCCCCTTACAATAGAATCTACCTACCTGTCCTGTTATTATGGGTCATGGCTATATACTGAACACTTATTATGTCTCATTATAGTCATGATTTTTTTCGTATGTTTACCAAGATAAAATTCTAGCCCTCCATTAGCTCATGCTATGCTCTCTCTTCTCTCTTTGCCCATTTAAAAAAAAAAACACTTTTTTTTTTTTCTGATTACCATTGTTTCTGCTCAGCATAGTTTCCAAATTTCCCAAGTTCTTCTGATCCAGAAATTTAATTGGAGAAAAGTATCTACTGAACACTAATTAGTTTGGAGGGCCATCTGAAAGAAACCTCAGTGTGATAAATCACTTTCACTCTAAAGTAATTAATTATTTTCATGTCTAGTCTCATTTAAGAGCCCGTAATGAGACATACACAATCAATGTATTTAGATACTTAGTCATATGTCTTTAATATACCTACTGACACAGTGTGATGGCAGCTAATGGTGCATTGCTCAGAATGCCAGATAGGCAATAAAGAAAGGGATGAGTTTTACATTGCATTAGGCAATGAACAGTTTACAAAGCAAGAAATGGCTTCTAGTACAACAAAGAGAAGTTTGCGCAGGCACAGAACAACTTTTATGTTAGTGATGAGACTCACATGGCATTCCCCAACACAGGGGATGAACAGAGTGAGTTCTAGGTGTTAAGACATACTGGCATATTCTCTCCTCCTCATCCCACAAGAGGACTTCCCTAACATAACCCTGGGAGAGCAGACAAAGTTTGAGAAATGTCTAATACTTATATGGTCATCTAGACAGAAAAAGAGTTTCCCTATGTAATCTTCTGTAAAGTGACAGGATTTCTGCCATTTCTTCACTCGTGTAACTCAAGTTTTCAACTGTGTTGACTGCTTCAGATATCATTTATGAATTCACATTTTATCTTAACCTGGCTTCAATGAAATGTGATTTAAGATAGCCTGATTCCTAAAGAGCTTGTAGCCGTAGTCAACTGCTACTTTTCACTGTTCCTTTTATTCTTAATTAATGCTGTTGATAGTTAACAAGAACAGTCTCTAAAACCAAAAGAAAATCTGCAATGAACTTGACCTACAAAATCCCCAACATTTAATTAGAAGTAATACATACAGTATTATATTACATGAGTCAGAAGGGCAAAATAAGACTGCTAGTAGCACAGTAGAAGGAAGAATATCTTTATTAACCTAATTCTTTTTAAATGCTAGGGAAGAAAATAAATGTCTTTTTTTTTTTTTTTTTTTTTCTGACAAACTGTATCTCTTCTCTATTTTATTACAAATAGAAAAGTAAGCATTTGACTTTTGGATAGCCCAATATTTTTCCACTGTGGTGGAGCATACTTTTTCTGAAACAGTTTCTGCTGCATGTATTCTTTTATGATTTTTTTAAACTTGATTTTCATTTCAGAATTTCTGCTTTTAAGAATCTAACACACTTTCATTGGAAAAAAAAGTAGCCTGCTACTAATTCATTTGTAGCTAAAGCCAAGAAAAATCCACACTAGCATTTTTACTATGTTTGTCCCAGAGTTTAACAGTTTATGAGAACATGATTTTGGATATCAAAACAGAGCAAATGTTGAGAGCATTCAGAACTCAATTTGTAATTAATTTTCTTAAAAACAACCCTTGAAATTTGAAAGGAGACTAAAAAAGAGGCATTAAGAAAAACTATATAACGTCATTAAATTCTCCCATGTACAATATTTGACTGATTTATACTAGTATATTTCTTGACTACTTTTTTTCAGGCATCTAAATGTTATGTGGCTTTAGAGATTAATTGTTAAAGTACTTGTTGTAATCTTAAGATGTTCCTAAGCATAATTTTAGAACACATTACTTGGTGTTGATTACTTTACTTGTTTTATAAGTATTTCTGTGAAATTTGTCAGTTATTCAACATGAGAAAGTTATGGCTTTTATTGAAGTGCGATTTTATGTTTTTCTTTCAAACATATATATGAAACTTGTGAACAAATGCCTGGACTGAGAGCCCAACTCCAAGACAAAACTGTGAAAACCTAACTAGAGCTAAAATTTATGCTCTAAGAGAAAAGTATTTTTCACATAATAGAACTCATTATGAATATCTTTGTGGTGAGAAATGTAATGGAGTCAAAACAATTAGACTGGTATTGGCATACCCGGAAGCAAATTTGATTTTTGTCATGAAGAACAGAGAAGCACAGAAAAGCAGGCTGATTAAGTATGGAAGTGTAGCTATACAGCAGATAATTTTATTTCTTTCTTTGTTCAAAATTAATTTTCTTGTCTCAAACACTCAAAAGATTTCAAGGAGAGATAAAGAACATGTATTATTTCCCTGTAATTAAACAGAAATATCTCTGTAACAGTGGAACTAGAAATTTTAACTCCTCACAAGAAGCAGGCCCACAAATTTACTTTCAGTGTAACTTCTAAACATGCAAGGTCTCAGTCCTGTAAAGTTGAGTTTCCAAGGCACCAAGAAGGCAATACAGAAAGGCACAAATGTAGCTGCAGAAGATTAGTAACAACTAATTAACTTATATAGTGTGATTTCCATTCCTTAGATGTAGCACATGCTGTCAACTTGGAGGCAAATCATGCACATTGTAATCTTATATTACAGTTCAGAATCCCTGATATTTTTCAAGAGCCTGTGAAAGAATAGTTTTAGCAACTAGTTCTGGGGAGTACTGCTCAGGGAGGAAGAGAAGAGGAAACTCATTTTAGGGTAACATTTGGCTTATTTTCTGACTTCAAGCAGAAATTCTGCTTGTAGTAGTAGAATCTTTTTCTTCAGCTATTGTATGCCTCAAGCCAACACCACTGCCACTTGGGCATTCTTTGGGCTCATGTTCTGCAGAGTTATTCTGCTGATACAGTTCACTTGGATGGAAATAAAGGCCATCTTGGAGTGTTCAAGCAGTCAAAACCTGAGGAACTTGCTCTCAAATCTTATACCAGGCTATGTTTTCCTCATATGAAACTCCATTGTTGCAGCACATTCAAAAGACATGTAGCAGGAAAAAACATTTCTTGTTCCAGTTCTTACAAGTAAATTAGATAGCTGCAGGAGTGCTGATTAACAGCAAAATTCAGTGCTTTGTCAAATTATTCTTATTTTCACACAGACCTGTGCTTTGAGTCAATTAGAAACTGGTTAGCCTACAATGAGAGTTAAATTACAAAATCCATTCTTTTTAATTACTGGTCTTTTCCAGCCTAAGAGAAATACCCCCAGTGGCTTTCATGCCACTCAGCAAACTGGGCTGGAAGTTGAGAGTAGTTGAGAGAATGGATTATTCTTCACCATGATTTATTTACATGGTATGATCATATATATTTGCAATATATTTATTCTGTGCTAAGTTCATGGAAGTCAATTTCAAAATTTTTCCTAATCACTTTGTTTTGGGGTAAAAAGTCCAGTTAGGTTAATTTGCCCATGTCCATATATTTGGCTGTTTTCAGTTGCTTTGCTTTTTTCCTTATGAAGTGTTCTGAGCTGCTGTTCCATTGTGTTAAGTATAAAACTTTTAACTTCCAACTCCTCAGGTTTCTATTAGTCCGGGGGGGCTTTGCAAATTTCATTAAAACAAATTCTAGTTCAGTCTGGGTGTGCAATACATTTATTTCATTCTTCTGCTCTTCCTCCTCTCTTTTATCCTTCTATAAACACTCTAAATACATCCTTTATGCATTTTTTTAGACCTAAATAGTTCTTATAGAAATATGTCTCTATGTAAAATAGGGATAATGATATTCACCTCCTTTGTAACCCACTAGAGATTTTTAGATGGAAGGTACCAGATAAGTATTATGATAATAGGCATGTCTTTCACACAAGCTAACAATCATAACACAAATCAGCTTCATTGTCAAGAGGCGTAAACAATGATACCATTACAAGTACATTATCTCATTGAACAACAATCAAGATACAGCTGGCAATTACTTCAAAAGTGGTAAGAAGGTATTCTTAAAGAAAAATGTGCTAAAATTTAGCTAGGAAATATCTCCAAAATACATTCTTGGTCCATTGCTTTCAAAACACAGGGTTTTTTTTTGTGATAAAAGAATGCATGTTGTTAAGTACTACAATAATTTCTTCACTACAATGTCTAAATGTGCAATATGGAAAATGATCCAGCAATTGAACTCTTAATGTTTATTTTTCACTTAGTCATTATTCTATTGTCAGTCAGGCATCATTTCACTCTATTTTCTTTATACATATGTATGTTTAAAGAAATATTTATAATCATTGCTTCAAAATTCTGGCTTAAAAGTTTATAATTTTTAAGTCATTATAACTTGTGCAACATAGTGTGGCATCCTCTGAAGAAGGTCATAAGTGCAATGAATTCTCTTTTTGATACTGTCAAGCTTATTACTCCTCTTCAAAATAAAAAAAAAAGAAACTTCTGTTGGCCTTGAAATACATTCTCTGTAAATACAGATCCATCAAGATTTTTAGTCAATAGTACTGTTAATTATTCTCTTGCAAATTTTACTGCTATGCATTATCTACATGTTTTCCCAGGTGATTTCTACTACAATAAAATAAAATTACCTGAAATGTAGTTTCCCAATACTATTTAGTGACTTACTAATGCTCTAGAAGGAAATGCAAAGTGTACTTTTGAGAAGTCTACAGACAACTTCAATCTGGATGGGAGAGCAGGGCTTAATGACAGGCTGGAGGGCTTCAGTAGAAAGCGTCTATGAAAAACCAGACCTTGTCTTGGTGAATAAGAAGTTGAATACAAGTCAGTGGTATGCTTTTCTAAGGAAGAAGACCAGATGCATATTGGGAGTATTAGCAAGAATATAGGTAGCAAGCTGAGAAATGTGATTTTTTTTTTTTTTTTTTTTTTTTTTTCTGTATTCAAAACCTGTGAGACTATAGCTGGAGTACTGTCTCCTGCTTTGGGCTCCCCAGTGGCAATGGACTGCAGCAAGTCCAGGGAAGCACATGGCATATGAGGAAATGCTCAAAGAACAGTATTAATTTATTTAAGTTCTACCTATTTGCATGCCCTTGCCTTCTCCCCAAATCTTCCAAATGTCCACATGGGGGAAGAAAAGGAACATATATATTTAAAGTCATATTTTTTTCAGTAAAAATTATTACTCTTGGTTAAACATATAAAATTTTTCTGAGAACGCAGGTTCTTCAAATAGTCAAAATCTGAACTTCCAGTTCAGAACAGTGTTGATACAACTCGAGAATTCAAGGTACTTTATTTCTCTTGAATTTTAAGAGTGTTGCATGTATTGTACTGGTAATATACCTACTGTATTCAGATATACAGGTTATTTTCTGTAGTTTAAAGGTTCCCCCACATGACAATCACTCTTTATTAAACAATTAACATGCACTTCCACTACTGTTAGAGGAATTTAACAAAACAACAACCAAAAAATCACCTTGGAGACATATCTATCGTCATTCACAGAGCACTTACCCAGGATTACAACTTTACATTTTAACTATTGAAGATCATTTCTAAAACATGTGGGGAGAAGCTTTGACATGCATTAGATGAATGCAAGTTAATGTGAGAAAATACAGGCATATGAGAGATTGTTTTCAGGAAAACAAACTGCTTTCAATGGAACTGATTTATGGGCTAGATCATGATGGAATTCAGAAAAAACAATTGCAGTACAGACTTATGTTGCATTAGTGTCACACATCCATTAGTGCTCATCAAACCATGTCATAATTTAAGACAAATTTTTTCAGAATTTTGTAAAATTATAGAAAAAAAAAAAACCACAAACAGAAGAAAAACTTTCATAGCTGAGCAGAAGGTAGAGAAATATATTCTAGTCTTTAAAAAAAAAAAGTGATAGACTATGTCTTGCAAGAATATGATGAGAGGTTAAAGTAGGAATAGAAATATTTTCAAATGCATTTACTTTAGAAGAAATAGGTTTTATTTAACAAATGCAGAACATTGAATTTAATCCTGGAAAATGTTGATTTCAGTTGTAATCACAGTTGTTATCAGTTGATTTCAGTTAAGCAAATATGTAATTCGGTAATAACTGCATAATACTGCACTGACATCACATGCTCCCAGTACAGGAGAAAATAAATTGCA
This sequence comes from Psilopsiagon aymara, assembly GCA_024733675.1. Classification (NCBI taxonomy): domain Eukaryota; kingdom Metazoa; phylum Chordata; class Aves; order Psittaciformes; family Psittacidae; genus Psilopsiagon; species Psilopsiagon aymara. The sequence continues at coordinate 16,730 of JANRGW010026892.1, read as the reverse complement.
ACTAAGTGAAGAATTAAGTGCAAAGCTTCCCCCATTAGACTTCAGGAAGAACTTATTACATGTTGCGAACCACAGGGAGCTATTAGGGAAGTATGAACAACTTCCTTGTATTCCTTCCTTCCCCAGAATTCTAAATCTTTAAAATGTGATTTAGCAACAGTATTTGTATTTTTCACCTTGGGACTTTAGTATTGCTACATTTGTCAAAAATGTTACCGCTTTTTGTCATAGATACACATTCTTAGAAAGCTGATTATATGAAACCTTCAGCTTTTACAGTAACGGTGCTCAGTTCCACATTTCTTACTTGCATGGAATCCACTTTCATATAAGTGTATTCAAGCCTATCGATGCTAATTGTGATCAAGCCCAAGATTGAATTAGTTACCTTAACTTATAACTTAGAGGGATTCAAATTAAACTGCATGAAATATCTGCCTTCCTTCCATTTTCTATTAAAATTCTCAATAAAGTTTTTTACAATCAAAAGGGAATTCAGACTTTGATAGGTTTCAGAATAGGATAGGATTTGATAGGATTCAGAATTTGATAGGTTGTGATAAACATTAATATGAATTTTATGGTTTGGGTTTTCGTAAGGCAAATATTTAAACAATATATAAAATTACTGTTTAGTATTTATTGCTAATATCTTTTTGCTGAAGATTAATCTGGGCCTTTATCAGCTGCATAGAAATAATATATCAAGGGACAAACTAAAATAAGGTGGCAAATATCTGGTAGAATAATTCAAAACCAGAATTTCCTTTTTCTATATGAAATCTTCCCATTTCTATAATTTTTTTTTCATAATCTCTTCAACCAAGGTTGCCTCAAGGTATGAAATCTGTTATAACAGAAAATCAATTATCTTTCCATTGTGTTCTCAATATTGATTGTCATTTACTCTGTCTTTCTAGGGCTTTGCATATCTGCTTTATTAACAGTAAAAAAATATCTTTTAACAATTGCCAGTTGGATCACCACAATATCTTTCAACTGCCTATAATTTATTTTATTAGAAATTCCATTTTATTCTTGACTATACTGGACAATTTAATAACTAATAGTGATTATCAGTTATTTGTCTGTACAATTCCTTAATGGCATAACAAAATCCCATGTGCTTTGACAATGTAAAGCATCATTTTTTTGGCAAAATAATTTAAATTTATTTATAAGTATTTTTAATGTTTTTAGCTGCAAGAAAGAGAAATAGTTGAAATTGCTTTCTATTCCTTGGCTAATTCCCTCATATCTATTGTAAACTTTTGCCTTTGGAACTGCATTTGAACTCCTAAATGAGCAAGCTCAGTTACCTGCAATAATGACTACTAGCATAAGCATAGTCCCAGTTGTGTCTCAGGGAAAACAGATATCCTGGTGAAAACATGCCTGCTACCTCATCTTCCCCATCTCCAGCCAACTGGTGATATCCTGCAGATGAAGTCCCCATGATAGCTGTTCATTTGTCCCAGCTGCATCACTTTCCTGCAAGGATCTTCATCCTAGGGTGGCCCTATGCCCCATCTTCTTAAACTGTGACTCCACCCATGCCCATCTGAGGAACAAATCTCTTCTTTTTTGTACTCACTACTATATCCTTGATTTGGCATTATTTTTACAGCTAAAACTAGGAAAGCTAGTCCAGCCTCTGGATGGGTTTTGCTGGTGGTGGTAAGTGTATTTGACATGTTGAAAAGCAAAGAGTGTGTTTTATGATGCAGCCTGTCTAATTAACTGTTTGGCATTATTTCTGACCATCTGTCCGGTCATAATTTCTTGTATGAAGGTACTTGCCAGTTATAGAGACAGTTGAATTTATATTGTTAAAGTCAGAAGAACTATTGCTGCACACTGTGATGCAGTTGAGTACTTCAATGTAGGTCAATATTGATACATACTGAATTGAACAGAATTGAAAAAGAATTTATCTATGGTGTGACAGTGGGTTGGTTTTGTTTGATGGTTTGTTTTTGTTGTTTTTTTTTTTTTTTTTTTTTCCCCATGATATTTTCTTTTCTACTTTCTTGTCTAGAAACCTATTTGAGAAAGTAAAAACTATGTGTTCCATGCTATACTTTTTTTTTTTTTTTTCCGCTATAGCTGTGTGTAGCAGCAGAGGCTTTTTAACTGGTCGTACATTTCAGTTAAATCCAGTTTGGGAAAGGCAGTAGTAATATGCAGGTTTTTTCCAGTCATTATAGAATCAGTTTTGATCTGTGATTTCTTTGTCTGGAACCAGCACTGATATTTGAGATAGGTAACTTTTAAGGTAGCATTAAAATTGCAGTATTGGTCTCTATGTAATATTTACCCTTGACAATTTTTTTTTTAAATTTATGCCTCTGTGTCGTGGTTTAGGCACGATGTAGCAATATATAATGGTATGACTCATTGGAAACATATATCTATATCTGTAATAATTAATTGATTTTTAATTTATGAGGAAGCATTTTGATAATCTAATTTGCATATCAAGCACACATATCTGGAAGTGTTAGAATTTCTTCTTTAGAAAGACATTCACAGTTGAAAGAAATCTTTTGGCAGACTGCATCTTGAGATAATATTTCCCAAGTGATTTATTACCTTACTCCCTGCCCCCTGTAAAAAGTTCCAGATTTCTTGTAGGCCCCCTTTAGGTACTGGAAAGCTGGTATAACGTCTCCCCAGAGCCTTCTATTCTCAAAACTGAACAAACCCAACTAATAGAACTTATATTTAGAGTATGATATATTTGGGTATCTGTACACAGAGGTTTAAAGAAAAAGAAAAGGTGACCAGATTCAGACATTTCTCAAATTTTAAAAGGAAAGGGGCCCTTGGAATGTTTTCATGTCACATTTCAGAGATGGATACTTTTTCTTCCCCACTCTTGTACTCTTCATGTAATTGTAAAAGTATGTTTGTCTTTTTCCATTAATCAAAATGTCAAGACAAGATAGCCACAGGTGATGGTACATCAAAGGAACAACTTTCTTCTAAGCTCCAGTTCTCCATAAACTTCAAGACACACTTTAAAAATTCCACTAGATAGAGCATTTTTATATGAGAATTATAAGACATTTTTATTCTGTTCATTTATTCTTGAATGCTCCTAGTCATATCTTTTAATCATATTTTTTATGTTTCAATGTTCTTGTAGTGAGTTGACCCCTTTCTCTAAGGTTTTAATGGATAATCCTGTTAGTGGGGCTTTTTTATTGACTAGATTAAAATTACTAAACAAAACAGCTGAGTGCAGTTATGTACCTGTTTCAGAAAGAATAAATGATCCTATGCAAAACATGCTTTGAATGAAATTATTTGAAAGAAGCATAAATCCAGAATTGCTTTTCAAATTATCTGGATGTAATTAGATGCTATTAGACTAAAACTGTTCTATCCAAGGGTCATTTAAATGCTTCTGAATGTCTAAATATTCAGACATTGTTTTGCTCAAATAACTTAATAGCCTGACATGCTCTAAAACTGAAACTGTAGCCAAATTTTACAGAGCAAACATTGAAGAAATCCTTAATTTCAAAGTTTGCTAGATCTCATGTGTGATGGAGATGCAAAACTGGAGAGTGAACATCTACAGAAAGACTTTTCTGAAATGTGAGTCACTCTATAATATAAACAAACCCTTGTCAAGCCAATCACAAATTCCCATCGCTTTATATCCGCTCTCATAAAAAATGTTTTTTCTGCTTTGTTTAGCTGAAAGAAATACTGGCTATTCCCACCACGAACATAAACATTTGAAAGTTACTTGAAATAGAGAATATTCAGTGATAAACTGAGAGATGTAGACTGTGACTATGTTTTTTAATTCTATTAGTTTCTATTTTTTAGAAAAAAAAAAAAAAAATTACCAAAAGAGCACACACAGGTGAATAAAGCACTTCTAAAACTGCCAGTTCCTATTAACTGGCAGATCTATTTCTGTAATTCAAGCGAAAAAACTCATTTTCCTCTAGAGATTCTGCATTCAGTCCCCATGAGAGAGTATCACCTCAGTGGAATATATGATTCAAAGTTAAGTACTCTTGTATCTGAAATGCAATCTTTAAATATAACATTTCTTGGGAAAAGGTAGTTTCAGTGCTCCCCCTTTCCTTCCCCCAACTTTTTAGGATAAAATCTTTTGCTACAGAAACACTTAAGACTCGCTGCAGTAAAAACGAACTGCAATGAAGAATCCCTTCATTTGTCAAATCTAATGCCATAGATTAATACTTCCTTCTTCTAGTGTTTTTAAATATATTTTTTTGGTAATTAGGAAAAAAAAAAATCCTGACAACTATGCAATTATTAAAAAGTAGGTGTAGACTTTTATTCTCATTTTAGAACTTTATAACTAGGCATACACAACTATCTAAACTTTACTGGTAAGTGTTTAATGTAACATAAAAGAAATCACCAATTTAACTTCAAAAAGACTAGCAATAGGTTCACAAATCACTTCTCAATGGAGACAAATAATTATGCATTTTAAGAAACATAGTATTAGATTGACATTGTTGTAATGACAATTCTGTAGGTGGCTCATATGCACTGATCAGCTACTACTTCATAAGCTACTAGGAGCATAATGACAGCATTTGCACAATAGGCCTACGCAAGGATGAGGTAGCATAATTGCAGCATCACTGAAGCATGAATGCAGACTAATTAACAAAATTGAAACTGCTGCAGTCATCCTCACATTTCATCCATCTGATTTCATTTGCTTTTGCATGCTGTTTTGGCCACAGAATTGCTGTGTTTGTTGTCTGAGTATTGCAGATAATATTGTCTATTTGCTGCCTCCGTCTTCCTGTTCACTTTGAACATAGCAGCAGTACAAGCAGGACTCCATTTTATGGAGTGCTCTCCTCTAATATTTTATTTCAGGTTATGCCATGGAAGTTCTATTCTCCAGTGCATATGCAGGATATTTGTATGTATGCATAAACATTCATGCACACACATCAGCATATGCACACACATCTAAATAGTTATGTATCTCTATGTGTCCCTCTTTAAGGTTTTGTCATTGGCCTGATGATACTATTCAGACTATGTTTGTATGTGTATGTACATATGCATGTATATACATATACAAATAACCCTCATATGAATCTGTAGGTTTATATACACACACATTTAAACCAATAAGAAAATACGCAGTGATAAACACAAACACCTCCCCTCCAAAAAAGCCTCTAGAAAATTTAATAAACAAGTTAAAAGTTGTGACAGGTATTTAAAAAAACAAACAAACAAACAACAAATATTCTGAATAAGAAGAAATGGCAATGCACACAATGGGTAGCACACACAGTTTTCACTCATGCTGTGGTACATGAAAAATGTTTGCTGCTGATACTGCTGCTGCAGATGAAAATTCTGGAGAAAAAAAAGATAACAGACACTGACATTGATATTCTGTAGTAGCTGTAGTGTTACATTAATCTCTATCTATGTCATTTATTGTCAACCTGGGGAAGAAGGTCAAACACTCAGAAGTACATTCCTAGAGTTCTGTTCTTCTTCCACATGCAGATTATAAGCAGTGCAGATTGTAAGGGGTACAGGATGTATGAGGGCTAAGGAATACATAATCTACTAAGCAATAGCTGCCCGATCTTTTTTCAACAAACAGTAAGTTGGCACCAAAATCATTGCCAGATTTCTCATGTGCCTTGGGGAACCCAAATCTTTATCATCAGCAGTTAATGAAACTGTAATAATTTGTTGTATGCATTTCAGGTTTCAGTGAATACACCAGCCTTCATTGTACTGAAGGAATTCATCTGCCCCAGGCACCAGCCTAGACTTCAGCTATCTCAGTCTGTTGCAGTTTTCTGTCTGAAACTTTGAGTTGAAGAAATCACTCACTAATCTCTGCAGTATTTTGGCAATAAATTGGGTCAACAGAAAGTTGGTTCTTAGGGTACAAATGTTAAAAAGATAAAGGACATAAGAACCTGGAATAAAACAAAGAAAGCCCAAACATTGCAGAAGACCCCAAAATACTTTAAAAGGAGTGCCATGAGAATGATCAGGGGCTGGAGCACCTTCTGTATGAAGATAGGATGAGAAAGTTGGGGCTGTTCAGCCTGGAGAAGAGAAGGCTGCGTGGAGA
>JANRGW010026891.1:3817-14392 GCA_024733675.1 Psilopsiagon aymara | reverse complement strand
GAAGTTGTGAATGCTCCATCTCTGGTGGTGTTCAAGGCCAGGTTGGACATAGCCTTGGGTGATATGGTTTAGTGTGAAGTGTCCCTGCCCATGGCAAGGGGTTGGTACTAGATGATCTTGTGGTCCTTTCCAACCCTAACTATTCTATGATTCTATGATTCACCGATTCACCAGCTCTCACTCATCTCCCTCTGATTAGTGGCATTTTCTGATTCTTGCAGGTCCCTGTGATACCTCCTGCAGCCCTGTGATAGCCCTGTTGTGAGGACTGTGCCCCTCAGCAAGAGCTGCCGACCTCCACCTACTGCAGAAACTGACTTGAGGAAAGCTCTGACAGATATTTGATCGCCTTCTAGTCTTTCTCTGCTAGCAATATACCTGCTTCCCAACATACCCACCAACAACTGACAAAACACCTTTGCTTCTTCATGGATGACTTGGAGGACCTGCGTCTTTTTTCAGATCCCTTCTTTAAAAGCCTCATTCCTGTTGCTATGGGATTTTCTCTCTCCAAAAAAGAGACAAGGCTCATACAATTTTCGTACTCTGCCTGAACTCCCTCTTTGCTGAGCAGGAGTGCACTTTTGGTCTCTTTCAGAGAGCAGCAGTTTTGCACAGCTCCCTTCAGCTTCCCGGGACATTTCACATCAAGCTGGTGGGACAGCTCTTGTAAGGCCTGCCTGAATTTTCCCTGTGTGACTGTACTGGGAAGGAGAGAACTATTTAATTGGAATGAAAGCAAATTAATCTTTAGCTCAAGGCTTGCAGTTTGAATAGGCTTATAAAAAAGCTTTTTTTCTTATCCCAAGCTTCTCTGGAGTAGGAGCCCTGAAAGTTTTCTCCTTTGGGAGGGCAAAAATGAAGACACCTTAACTGGAATGTCAGGAAAAGATTAGTTTTTATTTTTCTGCTACACTCTGGGTCCAGAAGACTGTTTTACTATGGTAGACAGTGTGAAAAGCCATCAGATAAACCCTAGCCAATATACCCATGCTTTTGTTTAAATATCTAAGCTCTGACTGCACAACTAACACAGTGAAGAGTCTCCAACAAGACTGAAATGACATTTTAGACACTCAGGACTTTCAGAATATAAATCTCTCTTAACAGATATTGTATGAATTTTCAGTTAGAGGCAACACTTCCTGATAATTCTTGGTTATTTATGTATTTTCTGTAATCTCCTCCTGAATATACATATAGGCAAAAAAACTCTGTGAAGATCATAAGAAATGATTGTTTGTATTCAAGATAAATTACCAATATCAATTTTCTTTGATCTATGAATGAAATGTCTTTAAATTTGCTTAGAAATATAACCTTAACTGCTACAGAAAGTGTTGAGCATTTGTCTTTTAAAAGCTTAGATTATAAAGGCTGTACCAAATAAAGAGAGAGGCCAAGATGGCCAATTTTAATTTGTGCATCTAAAAAAATAATAAAAAGTGTAATTTCTTATTTCTCCCAACTTTTCACAGGTTACGCACATGCAATTTTAATCTATCTCTCTCTCTCTTTTTCCATTTTTTTAATCACAGATGCATTTTTCCTGTGGGTGACTTGTCACTGGGTCTCCATGATGTGTTTGTTGATTCTCTCCCTGAAGACAAAACTGAACAGACTGATATTAAATATCAGTCAAACGAAGGTTTGGATCCTCGTCATTTCCAGCTGGCTCATATTTTGTTCTCTTCTTTTCTCCCAGAGGCTGTAACACCCAGCTCTATAATCTCCCTGTTTATACGAAGTGAGGGGTAATATGCTTTCACTTACTAGCACCAGAAACTGTTGGGAGTTGTGTTCTTTCTTCAGAATTGCTTTGAAACAGAATTTATGTGGGGGTTTTCTTCTTTATTTTTGCTTCCTTTACTACATTTTGCCTCTGCTAACGTATGCACATAGCTAAGTGCGAATTTCATCTGTTCAATTATATGGATTTCCTACAGAGTTTTGCCCTCCAGGAACAATAGTAAAAACAAGCACCTCATATGACAGAGGCTAATTTTTCTGTTTAGTGTCTGTCTGAAAGGCATAGTTTAAAATGTAGATAAACTGGAGACATCATGCAGATTTGTCTCTGTCAAACTGGGCCTGAAATCAGTTTTGTCAGTATTAGGGTTTTCCAAGTGAGCCTTTCCCTATCAACTGTTTTTTAATTGATGTAACACTTTCATTTCACTTGCTGTGAGCAAAGCACTGTAAATAGAGTTAGCGTGCAAGTGACAGGAGGTATTGCGAGATAAAACACATTCCCCTTGGTGTATGTTCTTTTCATGATGTGAACACATGGCATAGCGTGTTGGCTACATATAGAGGGGAGCTGAGAGCTTATAAAAGCCTTTCCTGCTGTGAACATTGGACAGCTACAACTCTTCCTGTGATTTCATGTATGAATCAAATTTTAACTGCATTTTTTAAGAATTCCAGTAATAGCAAGAAAGAGGAAAAAGCAGTGAGGTACCTATTTTCCCTAGTAGAGTTTCTAGGAGTTATGGACAGACCCAGTGCCTTATAATTCCCTCTCCCAACTCCAACCATTATTCATGATCTCCTCCTGAAGCACTGTTCAGATTAAATACTTGTCACATGTGATCACTGAGCTATCACTCTCCGACCCTTTTCAGTGAACATCCCTGAATTGATTAGGCTAAGTATACTAGGACTTCTCACAGCGACAAGTGCAATGACTTTGCAGGAGTAATTTGTACTTAAAGTCCATATGTCGTGAACTAAACACTGGACAGTGATATCCAAGTTTGGGTAGAGCAAATTAGCTTAAGTGTTGGAAACAGTGTTATACCAGAATCTCACTGGGGCATTTTAGCTAATCTGCATCTTTCTGTTGCAGTTTCAAAGGAAAGAGCAGCATCTTCAGCCACTGAGATGGTCCTCAGTCATCTGATAGTCAGCACAAAAAGTAATCAAAGAAGAAAGACAATCTCTTCTCTGGGCCTTCTGCAGAGTTTTATAAGCAGATTGTGACTTGCAAGGCTCTCTGTTTTCACTGCCAGTTCTGCAAGGGTATCACATGATGTTTGGAGAAATCAAATGCTGTTGAAGTATGCTTTCCACTAAAGCCTATTTAATAAAAACATAAAACCTTGGCCCAAAAAGAAGGCAGCTTTTCTGTCCTACATATTCTCCAGAAAGATTTCTAAATCACTTAGATATCTAATCATTTAGACCTTAACTTATGATTCCTAATCACTTAAACCCTCTGTAGACTGTGTCAGATCTTTATACATGGTTTGCTATATCACTATAACAATCATAATCTCGACTCAAGAACCATGTGAAACAATACAGTCCTCTGAGGATGCAGATGATGGTGGAGGTGTCCCTGGCCACTGGAGCTTCCTGGGTCTCACTGTCCATCAGCACGTCCAGCCCAGGTTCCCCAGTGATGACTTATTAATTTTATGGGCAGTGCTCTGGGTGCAGTTTTGCTTTCCTGTTCCGTGATGGGACCACCACGTGGCTGGCTGGGTGCCTGTGGCTTTCAAGGCTGGTGAGGAAGGGACTAATTGGCTTGGCACCCAGGAACCTTGAGGCCAGTAGTGAAGGGAAAAGAAATCTGCTTGGTTTGTTTACTTGGTTCAGAAGACCTATGGGGCCTGATAATGAGGGAAAAGGGAACGAATTCCAGCTTGGTCACAGAGAATGGCCTTATAAAATGGTGTTAATTACACTAACCGTAGGTATTGGAGAGCAAGGGCTATGCTCAAACCCTTATATGATAAAATTTCTTGATGTAAACTTCTTGAGGCTGCAATTTTTAATTTTTTTTTTGTAACAATCAGACAGTGCTAGGTTGTAATTCTTTTTTACAGGTCTGCTGCATTTGTATCAGACACAGACTGCTTGGAAAATATCTGTGTTCTGACTTCCTAAGAAGCTTAAATACGCAGGTCTTCAAGCACCATGCAATCTGCTTTGGCAGCCAGCTGGAATATGTCACCACAATAGTTTAAAGATTTATTCAAGTCACTGCTCACAGCTTAATAGAAACTGAAATCTCCAGAAGTTGCTAATGCGCTGATGTACCCTGGTGTCCTGATGTGTGCGGATTTGGCATTAGCTCAAACAACAAAGGGGACTGAAAAGTATAACTTTTTTTTTTTTTCCTAACCAGAAAGCATTCATTATTAAGCATTCAGGATGAATGCCTTAGTTTAATGGTCAAGGTCTTACCATATTCTGATGAAAGACACTATGAAGTTTTCTTCATTTGCAGGCCATATCTAAATAGCAGTAAGTTACGCTTTGAAAATAACCACTACTACTAGTTACATTGCCATGTCAATTTGCAGTTTGGGTTTCAATACAAGAATGTTGACAGCACTTTCCCTGCTTGATCAGAGGGCTGAATTCCAATAAAACTTGTTTTACTCAATCAAACACAGCCTGCATCTCACATAGTTATCATCCTTTTAGAGCTGCCAGTTTGACACTCTAAATAAACCATGTTGAAATCAGATTAAGAGAAAAGAAGGAATCAAAAGCAGAGGAGCTAACAGGAGAAAGGAAGCAGACACTGGTGAGGAGGCTAATGAGGGAGGGGGAACTCAGTTAAACCTCTTCACCCTGACCACAAGGCTGTACACTGCTTTGCTGCTGACTTGCAGCAGTTTTGTTGTAGTCTGTTTTGTTTGGTTTTTGAATAAGTAACCTCAAGGCTAAACGAATTAAACTGCAGCCTTTAGTGCTACTGACATATATCCTATTCCACAGAAGATAACTGCAAATCTGAAATACCAAAAGAACATCTAATTAAGTGAATCTCAGCGTTTAAGTTTGGTTAAAGAGCCATGATAACTCCTTTGAAGTTAAGAATGACAGATTTAGAGTAAAGAGAAAAGAAAATCTTCCACAACTTGAGCTGAGAGTGGGAACTGTTTAGGGACATTACTGAGTCACTGATAAGAGTCACAAGTTGGCTGGCAGCAGAGGTTTAATTTAGGAATGCTGAATGACAGTGTAACTTTGTCAACATGCACAATTTCAGGGAGATAAAACCAATGTATTAGTTACTGTTCAGACAATAAAAACTATCACTGACACAAAATTTTATGACATTTATTCTCAACAAAAATAAATATTGTGAGCTGATGATAACATGACAGGTTTTGTTTTGTTTGCTACTGGCTGCATCTCTCTATAAGATAAAGAGACACCCTAGACTGAATGTTGGAATCAGTCTTTCATGTACCTCCTTTAGCATAAGGTTATATTACCATGGTAAGTTTTTATCTTTCTAATAAACTCCACCAGCTTATCACTGACCTCTCAGAGGCACTTTCCACTTTAAGTTTTTGAAAAATAAAAGCTTTATCATAAGAAAAAAAAGACAAACCTGAAAATCTCATTAAGGTTATCTTAGTATAGTCTAATTAATGGACAGCAGTTCAGCACAGCAGCATTTAGATGTTAATCTGATCATCTGGTTTGCTTTCATCTACCCCAATGTAACTGCCTGTGACTACACCTGAAGAGCAGGATCTGGTACAGAACGGAAGACACCTCTTTTATTTAACAACAGTTCTCTAAATGGCTGAATGTGTACACTGCCTCATCAGCTATGCAATGAAACTCTACTATGAAATTTCCAGCCCAACAAACCAAGTTTATGTTCACAGTGTCACATCTGCACTATTATTATTAATTATTTATATTCAGTTACTAGCTGGGAGAGCGCAACCTACAAAATGGATATGTTCTAGTTCTTGCTGTGTGATGATAAAGAGCAATGGGCTGAAACACGCTAAAGGATAATTCTGCCACATATGCTCCTGAGAATTAAAACTGAAGTATGGAGATAGTTAAGCCAGGCTTCGCTTCTTGCCAGATGTAGATAGTAGCCAGGCATGATTTTCTAGTTTGTAATGTTTTCCCAAATAAAAGACTTTTCCCAAATAGAAGACCTATCAGACAGGACTGTCAACAGGAAAAAGAGCCTAGGAAAGGAAAGATGTGGGCTTCCTTACTACTGCGCAGCTCTAGCTTGAAGAGACGGAATGAATCCCCAGAACTCCAGCCTTTATCTGTAGGGTGGAGGCTGTGGAGAAGGTGCAGTCAAGCTCATGATGTAGTTATCAGACTGCAGCCAGTGCTAACATGGAGTCTGCAATCTATGAAATCCATGCAATGGTGCTGGGGTAAGTCATGTCTAGCTATGGCCAACAGCAGTTCTAACCAACTACCATGCGAGCTGAAAAGAAAAGGAAGAATAGGCAGTTATTTAAGCCATCTACTAGGCCAGTTAGGTTCAGTGGAAGTCAAGGGTGACCCAGTGCTGCTAGTGAGTTCGTGAAGCATATTACTGCAGTGACTGGGCATGACCTACCTGGGTGAATGATTGCTGCCAATAACTTCATAACTGTGCTGTCTGATCTCAAATTTGAGGGAAAAGAAAGATGTAACAACTCTGTGCAGGCAGTATTTATTTGCTTTTCATATTAGACTCCCACTGGCAACATTTATACAGTTGGATGCTGCTAAGGATAGTTGAATAAAGACCCTGATACAAGAAAACAGCACAATTGTAGCGAAGGAGGTTCAAAGGGGGTGTAGAACTTTCTGCAGAAGTGCTTAGTCCCCATGAAAAAAGCAAGTGTGAACAAGAGCAAACAGGACCAAACCCCACATAAGAATAACTTCTGTTCCACAAGTGAGTTTCTTTCTGTGCTTTAAGAATATAGAAATAGGAAAGAATGGAAAATGTCAGGAAAATTTAACAGCTGTCTTTCTTGATTAACTGCTATAATGTATGAATAATTTTTTAGCACTAAAACTATTTAAAACATTTTATGATGTGGTTTGAAATTTCAAGTAACAGGTTTAAAATTTTCAAGACAAAACCTACTTAGATAAGGATTTGCATTAAATTCCACATATATTACACATTTCTAAATTCTTTTTCAGTAGAAAGAAAAAGATAAGAATATATCTTAATCAAAGCAATGTTGTCCAGGCTACTATGTTATTTAAGGCTAACATCAGACATCTTATAAGGAAAGGCCTTTAAAAAAAAACAGGTGCATACTTTCTTTTGTCACTGAGTTTTCCAGGCAAACCTAAAGCCATGTATTTGGTACTGTCAGTGATAAGAGGGGTTAATACATCACCCGCGGGCACATACAAAACTTCAAGCAACAAATAAATAGTTTGGATGACACTGAGTATTTTTTGTCGTCCATCATGAGTGGTCTGGTGAAAATCATAGAAACCTGCAATTTTAAACATTAAACAATCTATTTGCAACATTTTCCTATCATCATGGATACTTTTATTACTTAGGAAGATTCAGCTGCAGAATATGCTGCTCCTCCAATCTCCAGGGATATGCCTGCCCTTGAGTTTGAAATGCAGGGGTACTCTTTCTTTGGATATGCGGGAAGACCTTGTAGTGGGTCTGTGAAACTGGAAAGTAAGTAAGTGTTTTGAGCTAGCACCAGTTTAGTATTCGTGAGCCAAAGTTTGATGACAGACTTTTGAGGGAAAAGATAAAATGTCATCTCAGAGAACTATGTTTTCCATATGCCATTTACTGCATGAGGAATTCCTTATCAAACAATTGAAAAATGGCTAAGCAACTTGACCTGTAACACAGTTTGGCTTAAATATTTTAAAACACATTTTAAATGCTTTAATGTTGCACCAAGAATAGCTTGATACATGTCTTGATACTATTTTGAGTGAGAAAAAAACCTCAATTTGTTGATGGCCTTAAAACAAAAAAAAAAAAATGAAAGTATTTTAGTATCATTCTGTGCATAGCAAAAGTCCGATTCCAATAGTGAACATTAAAAGGGAAAATTGTAAATTTTGCATAATATCAACTTCTAGCAATATATCATATTGTAAAATGTGTTTTCGCTTCCTATACTTAAGTCTATGTAGAATACTGGTCCCCCTTCATAGAAGACTAAGACACACACAAAAAAAAAAGTACTGAACTGTGACAATTTTGAAATATTAATCCTAAAATTTCACCTTTTTATTTTCACAGAAAATAATTTGTGCAATATTGGCATTTCATTCTTTTGTTTTAAACTGGGACAATAACATGAAGCTATCCACCAATGTGTAACTTCTGGGACCTGATTGGCTGAAAACTATAACTGTGTCAAAAAACCCGAGATTTTGCTTAAATCCGTCCATATCAAGCAGAATTAACACATTTAGTATCAGCATGCTCCATCAGAATATTTTCTCAACTAGCTCTAAGCTGCATTGCTGTGTAGAGGTTGCTGTCAAGGCCAGATTCCCTCAGTTTGTGCATGGATCACCACTGGATGAGAGGCACTTTGTGTCCAGATGGAGCCAAAAGGGACAGAGCTCCTGAGGACACACACAAGGAATGGCATACATGGTTTGCATCTGTGCTTTGCACATTATGTCATATGTTTTGGCAAATGGCGATGAAGTTTAAAATTGCCTAGAAGAATTTTCCAGATTTGTTCTCTGATATACAGCAAATACAGATTTTTCTTAAACGATAAAATTCAGTTCAGCATTGACAGGTAAAAGAAAAATAACCTGTCTGTAGATCAAGCATGTGCTGAGTATGAATATAAGATAGAAATTTTAGAGGCGGAAACAAGAAGATGGTATCCTTTGGAACATATGCCCTTTATAAGTGCATGTCCCAGTGCTGATATTAACTTAATGCACTCAATTTGACTTCAAGACTTCTTATACTCATTCATTAACATGTCAATGTATTTTCCAATATTATTTTTTCTCCTAATGACAATTCAAAAAAAAGCCACTGTGTCTCTTATTATAACAGAGGCATGATAGAAAAAAAAAAAATTCTAGAGCAATGTAGCCATATCTGCTAACTTATAGTTCAGTTAAGGTGCTAAAAGGAAAGAGCAAGCTACTAGTTTGAAGAAATGGAACCATTTTTTCCACAATGTTGGCCAGAATGACAACTAATACTGGCATATCCAGCAACTCCAGCTGCCAAATGCTATGTTGTAGTGAATGCTTATACTTTTAAAAGCCTTAACGCTGCGTGTTATTTGAATTGATTGTAATATAGTCACTCTTTAAGGTTCTGCTTTAAAGCAATATCAAATGATACTTTAAGAAGATTTTAGTTCAAGAATTTTATCCAAGAATTAAGAATTCTAAGAAGAATTTAATTCAGCCCTATACATTATAGAAAAATAAAACAAACCCACATGTCTGGTAATAACTCATACTGCACAGTTCAGGAGCTACTGTGGGCTTAGATGGCTACTGTTTCATTTCTATTTTTTTTACCCAGACCCAATTCCCAATTAACCATATCTCAAGTGTTATGGGTACAGATGAAGGATGCACTATCAGTATTTTATTCTCTGGACTTTAATATGAAATTAACATAATTTTCTTGATGCTCCAAGCATCTTGGTTAGTACTAAATTCCTGAAATAGTTCCTGTAGAAATACAGACATAAACAGCAGATGGAGTTCTTAAAACCACTAATTATCTGCTGTGTCCTATGCTCCCATCTCCTTCATAAAACAGATAGTTTATGTACCTTCTGATAGCTGATTCCTTCTCAAAGGTGATGACCTTGAGCAGACTCATGAGGGGGAGCTTTTTAAATGACACCAGTGAGGAAAGATGACACAGAAGTATCTTCCATGGAAGACCTTCTGAATTTCTAAAGAAGATGTGTAATCATAATCCTTTCCAATGAGGACACTTTAAAATACTCATAACATCAGTTTTGACAAATACTTTATTTTTTCAAGAGCAGTTGAAGTTTTTCCTAGGATGCTGTTGCCCCTGATCCCATAGGCCTCAGCCAAAAATGCAGGAAGAAGTGATTCTGTAGATCTAGACAGGCATACAACACACAGACTGTAACAGAAACTCAAAGCTTCTTTGGCTCCTTCAGCCTTTTGTGCTTCTTGAGGAAGCATCTCTGAATCTGCACCTTCACCAATATGGAACTCTCAGATTCTGAATTCCTGCACAAGGAAGCCCTCCACAGCATTGCCTCCAGCATCACCAAACAATGATAAAGATATTGCCAAACACGTGAAGCTGGAACAATGTTTTCAGGTGCAGAGGAGCAACTTAAAATGAGTGTCAACAATAGACAATGTACTCTCTGTCCCTGTCTAGCCTTCAAACTTTACAAAGTTTCAAGTCAAGGTTTTCAGCTGAAACATAAAACTTCAGAATTCAGATCACGGTTCACATTCCTGCTGTTTGTGACCTAGCTAGAGACACTGCACTAGAAATGACCTGCATATAAATAAATCTTTGCCTCCAGTCATTTAAAGTCTGGAAAGTTTGTATTTATAAAAACAGGCTGAACTTCAGCTCAGAGGTATTTATTTCCCTGGCGCCCTATAGAACTCACCAGAATGAGTTGAAAGCATTTGCAAAGATGATAGTACAAATCTTTCATGCTCTCTCTTCAACTGTATACTGCCATATAGCTTAAACCTCATGCGGACTGAACCGCTAAGAGGAAAGGAAGCATGCGCCTGACCGGGGAGAGGGGACGTCCTCAGCGCCTGACCGGGGGGGGGCTCGGCATCCCGGAGCTTCAACTCGGAGCAGCAACAGCC
>JANRGW010026890.1:0-24669 GCA_024733675.1 Psilopsiagon aymara | reverse complement strand
TCTCAGGCCACAAGTCAAAAACACAGCGCTGCACCAGCTACTAAGAAGGAGAAAAATGACTGCTACTGCTGAACCCATGACAGTATTCTACCTCTCCTGCAGAGTGCTGTGTTTTCCTCTCTGCCTTGGAAACACTCACAGACCCAGAATAAACTTCTATAAGCTCATGAGGAGGAAAACTTAAAAATTAATACATAGATGTAATGTGACTGTAGTCACAATGATAAAAGCTGACACAGGGTGTGTAGGGTGAGGGAGTAAGGTGAAAAATCAGGCAAATGTTTTGTCTTCTCCAGGTCCAGGAGGATTTGTAAGTTGGTTATCAGTGTCTCCCTTATATAATGATTTTATGGGGAAGCTAAAGCAGAGTCACTGCACATTTTCAGGGCTGCCAGCTCACAGTGTGGTCTAACCAGGGCATGACCTTCCTTCTCCCAGCACGTCTGGTCCACTTCAAAGCATAAGATCAGGTTGTACATAGAGTGGGATGGACTTTCTATGTGGCACTGTCATACCTTTGCTTTCAATGCCTGGCAGCTTCCCTAGTGTAGACAATTCCCTGCTTCTAACAGCAAAAGAGTTCCTGCTCCAGCCTGACTGTTTGCATGCTGAGGTCTCTACACCTCATGTATTTGAAATTCATGTATGGGAAAGGGGGAAGAATACTGGCATTTTCCATGCATGTGTTCTTTACAGCAGTATACAACCCATGAGTCATGGGTGAAGCATTCCTACAAGGTGGCTTGGTCTCTACAGAGGTACCTTTTCAGTGGGGAGAGCAGGGTTGGCATTTGTGGGCTAGGAATGAGTAATACTCCCCTGTCACGAACACATCACCACTTGTATCAAGCAGGGGCACCAGAGCAGCTCAGTGCAAACCAGCTGAGCGTCATCAGCTGTTTGTCGTGGTCATTAGAGTATTGTGAAGCACCACGTCCACAGACTCACGCTGGGTGCGGCATGATGAGATGCTGCCCACAGGGCCTGCAGACCCCTCTGGGACATCCACATACAGTGGCTCCCATCTGTACCCTTCACTGTTGAGGGTCAGTATGAGCCTATTAGAGAGGCCAGGGGAAGCGGGAGCAGCAGCTCAGCAGGCAATGACTGGTCATGTGCTGGAGAATGATTGATTTGCTTATTTAGAGCTCTGTTCAGCAAAGATTCAGATCCATGGGGCTTGGGCTTAGTATGAGTTGGGGAGATGGAGCTGTTTCAGCAGCAGAGGAAATCACCAGTAATTCAGGGCTTTCACATCATGGCAATTCTGCATTCATTTAACCCATTGACAGCAGTGGATTCAGCCACTGTGAGAGGTTCAGGCGCTGCAGCAGCATGGAGGGGAGTCTTGGAAGTGCAGGTTTTGGGGACTCAGGGGTCAACCCAAGCCTCTTGGCAGCCGGGTTGGGCAGATGCAGCCCCTTGTTGCAGGGGCTGCTCAGTTACTCTCCAGCTTTTGCTTTGCTGTACACTGAAACATGGGCTTTGCGAATGACAAGAACCACCCAAGGAGTAGGATCTTGGAGCCACTTTGCCAATGACAGTAACCAGCTTACTAATGTGGGAGACCTTTCTTGTGTCTTTGGACAAGGGCAGGTAGTGACAGGACAAGGGGAAATGGCTTTAAACTGAAAGAGGGGAGACTTAGGTTAGATGTTGGGAAGAAATCCTTCACTGTGAGGGTGGTGAGGCACAGAGTGCACAGACAAGCTGTGACTGCCCCATCCCTGGCAGTGTTCAAGGCCAGGTTAGATGGGGCTTGGAGCAGCCTGCTGTAGTGGAAGGTACCCCTGCCCATGGCAGGGGATTGGAACTGGATGAGCTTTAACGTCTCTTCCAACCTAAACCATTCTATGATTCTATGAAATGCCTGTTAGCATGTCCCAACATTAACCTCTGGTGTGATATAACCCAAACTCCATGCCCAGGCATTGCTATTGATTTGGAGAATACTCCAGGAACAAACTCGCCAACAAAGTTTTAAGTTGACAAGCAGGTATTCTTTATTGAGGCACCAGGAGACACGGGGGATAGCTCCACATAACATGTTCACCATATTGCTATACAAGCCGTTCTTATATAGCTGCTGGCCACACATACATATTCATGAGGCTATGTATTGATTACATCATTTTCCAGAAAGTTCCCTGCATGTGTACAAAAATGTGGTGGTGGTCTCTGAGGGTCGTTTACTTCTTCCAACAATCTTCATCACTGCTGGAAGCCTTTGAAGCACAGGCAGTAGATGCTTATACCAGCTTAATTGGTTCTGTAACACCATAGACATAACAATCATCCTTAGTTAGTTTAACTGCAGCCCATCCTGGACCCCTTGCCATTCCAGATACTCCTTATCCTTATGTCCTGTTCTTCTAGCCTGTTTTTCTTACATTCCTTTTGGTACTAAGGTCATAAAGGCCTTAAACTACGTGAACTACAAAGGTTTATCTTATGCAAGAATTCTCAGTATGTTCTCTAGTTGTACTCTAATTTCTTTTTCTTCTGTGAATCGTGCACCTCAGTAATTTTCCATTGCTACTGTTACAAAGCCATCAAACTTAACATAACTTAAAACTGATTCTGAAGGTTTGTATATTTCATTTTGTGATTTTTGTGCCCCCCTTGTCTCACTATGCACCTTTTGAATCCAGAGCATGGATCTGTCACCATCCATCTTGGTAGGAATTGCCAGGCTTAATCAAGCCAGTGATTCATGTATTCTAGGAGCCTTTCTCAGGGTGTGGGCAGCATCACCTGCTTCAAGGGAGGTGTGAAAGAGCTCTGACAAACAGCTATGCAAGATGAAGAGGGAGGTGTCACTTCCTGGCAGCAGTGTTTGGACTGGAGCATCAGCTTTGTCTCCAGCAAAAAATACAGCAAAGTGCAGTCATAGAGCATAGAGACTGTAAGGAAAAGGTTTAAAAAGGACTCCCTATTTCAGGTGCTACTTTAGGAGGGAAGCAACTCTTGGAACTCCACGTGGCTTTCCTGCAAAAGAGCGTCATCTCCTCCTCTGGAAAGGTCTTTGGCTGACAGCAGCAGTGTTGATGGGGTTGCCTAGTTCTCCTGTATGTCTCATCTCTACGAGGACACCTTTTAGTTTATCTCCTCGGTGCCTATTTAACCACTAAACTTTCTGGGACTGTTTCTTGGCTGCAGCTGCCAATCTGAATACTCTGTGACCTGGAAAAAAACAAACCAAACATCTATTAGAACTAGCCAAGTTGCTAATGGAGACAGATCAAGTATGAAGACTGTCACCTGAGCACCCAGCACTCAGGAGACCAAGGGGAAGCACTTAGCTATTTAAGACAGGGATGCAAAGCTGTGGGAGTGAGTTGACAGGAAGCTGTTCAAAGAGATCTTCATCTGGAGGATGCTCTAGATACCCGTGAGAGGCATCTGTAGTCTCTGCTAATATCCCATTCACTGATACTGGTAGTACTGTAGAAAAATAAATAGGATTAAATCAGAAAAGCTGGAAAATTAGGGTATTGTCTGCAAAATGCAGGTGGAAGAAATGTGTTCTCTCTTAGAAGACTTGCCACAGATTTAAGTCCCTTTCCTTGTAATGTCAGTGCTTAAAAACAGGACTGAAGAAGGAATGTAACATTTTTGCTCATGTTAAACAGGCAGATAGTGCTGGCTGTTTACTATATATGCTAGATAGTTCAGTTGAGACCTGGTTTATAGACCTACAAAATGGCTGCTCTCAGGAGCAGGAAATTTGGGAAACTTGTCTTTTTACTTTCTAGGAAGTAGAGTGTTGCACAATGCCTTAGCTTAGGGTAATGAGTCTTTGTATCTGTGCTTACCAACCAGGCAACAGCAGGTCAGCTGGGCTCCTGGTAGAGCTGGGGAGGCTAAAATAAGGACAAGCAAGTTCTTTAATGATCTCTGCTGCAGTCCTGAGGAAGGGCTCACTTAGGATAATGCTATCCCCCTCTGAGTGACCCCCAGCACCATTTACTTCCAAATCTGCTTCTTATACTTCTGTGGTTAAGAAGGATTGAAGGCTGTTAGCAAAAGGCAGTGTGCTGTTTTGGAAGGGCACTTCTTTCTTGGTGGTGGTCTAAGCTCTGTGCTGCTGAAATACCCAAACACATATTTGGTGACAATAAGTCATCAAAGGTATGTCTGGTCCACACTGGATCTGTTTAAAGTTGTACTAGGATGCTGTCACTAAAGTGTCTGAACATTCAGTGCTTCCAGCACTAATTATGTTCTTTTCTTAAAAAAGAACAAAACCAAAAACAACGTAACAGAAAAACCTTTCACCCCCCAAAAAACTCCCTGAAGGCTAAAATTAGTGCTAGAGAGCATGAATCCTTACAGCTGTGGATGAGGCAGGCAAAGCCCATTTACATGGTACTTGCTTTCTCAGGCCTGACCTACCCAAGCAGCAATTTTCATGGGTAGCATCAGTGGATGCCCATTGTCTCCTGCAGGCCTGGCACTAGGGAGAGATGGTGACACCCCGCTGGCACAAGCAGTTGCATCTGTTGCCAATTCAGAAGTCCACAAAACACATTTTGTGGTGGCCCAAGAAAATGTATCACTCTTGCTGAAAACTATATGAGATGGAGCAGACCTTCTGTTTGTGCTCCCTCTTGCCAGGCTTTTTAACATTATTTATTTGGCAGCTTGAGAAAAGCTCACCAGCTGGCAGCACCTTCCCTTTGAGCCATGGTCCATGCTTTCCCTCACCATGGCAGGCTGTCCACTTGCTAAGCATGTTTTGCTTGCTGCTCAGCTATTTTAAGGACCTGCTCACCAGCTAGGCTTTGGAGAGATTAACGTCTCTGCTCCATACAATGTCCTTGCAAGCCAGAAGTCCGCCCATTCGCTGTTTGGAGCAATTAAAACTATGACATGGCCATCAACCCCCACACAACCAGTTGGCAAAAGTGCTCTACGATGGAAACTCCATTGTGAATTTGTGTGTAGTTTGGCACAGAACAGCCCTGCCGACTTCCCAGGCTGACACTGCTTTGTTACTCAAATTGCAAACATCTAAAATCAGCATTAGGCTCTGCGAGCCGTGCCAAAGCTGACTGCTGCCGTCATATAATAAAACAGCATGTTGAGGTTTGCAATTCTAATTGGGCAGCCAGGAACCCTGGCAGATGGCAGAGCTTATTTATTGATTGCTCTTCAGATCAGAAACTGGACGGCACCGCAGGAAGCTAGTAAAAGAGGAAAACCGTCTTAAATACACTGTAAATGCTCCTTTGCAGGATTAATGAGTGGGAAGCAAAGAAAAGTAAAAGCTGCATGGCTTTTCCCTTCCACATGAGAATTCTGTTTCAGCAGAGATGGGGAAATATGGTCTGTAATAAAGCGTTGCTTTGTTGCTGGTGCCCTGTATAGGAAAGGAATATACATTCTTACACTGAAACTGAAGCTCTTGCGAAATTGGAAATAGTTGAAAACATGGAGGGAAAAAAACCCCAAAACACCAGAAAAAAATTACCCCCAAAAAGGATGAGGGGGAACTGGAGTCAGCAGAAGTGAAAACATTTCCTGTTGGCTACTCATTCCCTCAGGACTAGCTTGCAGAAGGTGTGAAATGTGTTCTATGCTCTATCTCCTGCATAGCTGGGAGGGATTCACCAAGCAAAGTAGCTGAAGGTGTCCAATAGGAGTAGGTTTCCCAGCTCTGTAATGGCTATGGTGCTATGAAGCATCCCCTCAGTCACTTCTCACTGTGCAACACGTTCACATCCTCAGCAGCTGGTTTAGTCAGTGTGAGACAGCAGAGTGTGTTGTGATACCATTTATCACTTTGCTGATAGTTTGGATCTTCACCCAAAAGCTTTGTTTACCTCTGGTGTACTTTCAAAATGTCTGGGAGGGGAGAGGAGCCACTGACACACAGATGTGCAATGAAAATATAAAAGCCTGTGCTGTCATTCTAGGAACGCTTGCTCTTCCCATGGTTTGCCAAACTCTTATAATTGTCCTAACACCTGCAGCTTGCCTGCAGTTCAATCCTGGGTGCTTTTTTCCTGCTTGATCAGGTCATTTCTAGCTCTGTGTGTCATATGGGAGATGCCCTATCCAGTGCAGCAGTTGTCATTACTGAAGCAACTCCTGTGGGCAGGGTGATGCGCAGAGGGAAGGTGTGATTGCTCCGTGCATCCCTTGGGTGTTTCATGATCCTAGCTATAGGAGAAAGGTGAAAGGCACAGCTGGATAAGTCTCGAGTTTTAGGAAGTTTGATGTCTTCATAGTGACCTGACTCCTTGCAGAATGATTCGTGAGTGAAATATTAAGTAAAATATTCTGGTTAAGTAAACTGGAAAGGTGCTCTGCCTCTGAGTATGTCTATCAGCATCTGTCTGCAGCAACTTTTGGGCCACCACCTGTAGAAGGCCCTGGCATGGAGGGTTCTCTAGGACACATCCAGAGCCCCCTGTACTTTTGGGGGCAGACAAACTCATTTTCCTTGTTGAGAAGCCTTCCAAGGGAACATGAGAGGGGTCTGTCTTTATCACGTGATTCGGAGAAAACTCCAGGAACAAACTTGCCAACAAAGTTTTTTAGTTGACAAGCAGGTACTCTTTATTGCGGCACCAGGAGACATGGGGGATAGCTCCTCCTAAGGTGTGCCCCCGTATTGCTGCACAAGCAGTCCTTATATAGCTACAGAGCATACATACATATTCATGAGGCTACGTATGGCTTATATTATTTTCCAGAAAGTTCCCTGCATGCATACAAAAATGTAGTGGTGGTCTTTTGGGGTCGTTTACCTCTTCCAACAGTCTTTATCACTGCTGGCAGCCTTTGAAGCAAAGGCAGTAGATGCTTACACCAGCTTAATCAGTTCGTTAACACCATAGACACAACAATCATCCCATCCTCCTACTTATCAGTTAAACTGCAGCCCATTCTGGGCCCTTGCCATTCCAGATACTTCCTATCTTTAAGTCCTGTTATTCTAGACTGTTTTTCTTACACTCATTTTGCACTAAGGTCATAAAGGCCTAAACTATGTCAACTGCAGCAATTTATCTTGTACAGGAATTCTCAGTATGTTCTTTAGCTGTACTCTTATTTTTTCTGTGTATCATGCATCTCAGTAATTCTCCATTACTACTGTTACAAAGCCATCAAACTTAAGATGACTTAAAATTGATTCTAAAGGTTTATATATTCCATTTTGCAGTCTTGCACTCCCCTTATCTCAGCTTTTCCCACTGTGGTGCTCCTTCAGATGCCATTGCAAAGGTCTTTACTTCAAAGAGGCAAAGTTTGTCTGTCCCACCTTGTGCTTTTCTGTTTCCCTGTTCAAAAAGCAGATGAGAACTAACTAAGCAAAGGATTGAGCTCAAATGAGTAGAAGTTAGTGAAACATGAGCCTTGCTGGCCCTTTGGTAAGTAATGTGCAGTGTTTTGCTGAGGTAGGGCTCTTTCTGCACATAGTAAGTAATGTTCCAGTGAGATGAAACCTCAGGCTCCTGATTCAGCTGATATTTCTGGCAAATTGTTGACCTACTACAGTTTATTCAGGATTTTTCTTGTCTTGGTAGAGCAGCTCTAACAGTGACAGATTTGTCATGCTGTTCCTAACAAATATGCAGTTTTAGTGACTGTGAACGTTGTAATATCTTGAGCCACCCCAGATAATAATTGCTCTGTGGTAACACTGCTTATACTCAAGCAAAATAATTGATTAAATATTAATTAATAGTATTTAATATTGCTTCTGTGAACTTGTGTCATAGAATAAGTCACAGGGACAACTATAATTTCACCTGGTAGAAGTGTATTGATGATTTCTCTGCTGGGCTGAAACTGGAGGGCTGTGTGGCTGAGCTGCAGGAAGGGAGAAGGGCAGTTTAGCTAATGAAAGGGTAAGGGCTCATTGGAGCTGTTTGCTACCTGGAAAAGATATAAAGGGGAAAGAAGGAAATGGCCCTTCTTTATGTTCATCTTGGGGAGGAAGAAGTGCAGAAACTGTCTCCTTGCATGGCTTTGATGCAGTGAGCTTGATAGAGAAAATGCTGCTATCTTAGAGAGATATTAGATACGTTAAAGATAGGATATCTAAGATTAGATATCTTAGAGCAATGGTAGCACAAGCAAGATTTTAGTCCAATTTTGGATCTGTTAAAATTTGGAGGAATTTTTGGAATTCCTGTGGAGCTAACAAAACATAAGGGCATTGCTTATGTCAGTTCAAAGAGGAGGTGTGTCAAATGGGATGACAAACCCAAATGCTACCTTGTGCTTCACTTCCTATTAAACCCAGTAAAAAGCTGTGATCAAACCCTTCTCTGGGTGTTGCTAAAAGGCTTTTATTAGCAGAGAGATGCAGCCTGTAGGGACCTGTCATATTGATGTTTCCTTGATGGGATCAGAGACCAGACGCACTGCTATAGCAGTGTTGGGTTTGATATTCTTTGGCCTCACATTTCACATCACATTAAGGCTTTTCTCCAAAATACTTGTGTTTAAGGTAAATTTCAGGCTGGAGCATGTACAAGGTGTACACCAGCAGCTGGTCTTTTTGGTGATTTTGAGGGGCACTCCCACAGGTCAGCAGTGCATGGCTCACCCTTTCTTCCCATAGGATGGATTCCCAGGGCAGCTCAGCCTGCATGGGTGAGGATGCTTGCAGACAGCAGAGGTCTTGGGAATTGCTAATGAAACCATCTGCTTTGCCAACAAACTATCCTGGGTCCCCCACTGGCTGTGTAATTAAAGTGGGGACTGTATGGGTGTGAAGTTAATGCTGTATGTATCTGTCCCAAGGTAAGCCCTCACATCTGTTCTCTGTAAAACTCTTAAGTGTGGGATATAACTAAGGGGGTGAGAAATAGTTCTGAGCAGAATAAATGCAGTGCTGTCCAGTAGCATCAGCTTAAACTGCCTTTTGCTGCAGCAGTGCAGTGAGTTTAAGAAGCCAGAGTTAGAGCTGGCATAAAAAGAGGCTGGAGATGCGGGTGGTTAAAAACATGCGTGGGTTTTGGCTTGTTTCCTTTCTTGCCCTTTATTGTGTCATTGAGTGCAAGGAGAAACTTCAATCTGTAAATGACACCAGTTTTCCATTTCACACTGACATTCCTGGGGACAGTAAAACTGCCTGTAAATGTCTGTAACCAGGTGAAAACTGGAAAAAAGAGATCTTCCAGGCTTCTGCACATCCTTATCAATGATAAATAAGCTGTCACTTAACCCTTGCCTGCACTTTTCCTGCTGCTGGAGTTGAAGGTGGTGAAATGCTTGCCTAAACACTGCCTCTCTTTGAGATGCAGTTCTGGGAGATAGAAAAGAGGTGGGGAATACTTTCCCTGGTGCTTTAGTAATCTGTTTGGAAGTGCTTTAATGCTGGAGAGACAGAAAGGCTCACCCTAAATAAGATATGTAACTGAAATAACTACCCACCAGGCTTTTCTCCCCACCTTGGCTATTTCTTTTGCTACATGTCAGTCTGCTTGTCAGGGTTTTGATGTTATTTATTTCTTCACTTCTTTTCAGCAGGTTCCTTGTGTCGGAGAAGGAGAGAAATGACACAGCATGACAGCTTCTGCTTCCTGGCCAGGGATGTGTGTGTGAGCAGGCAGCTCTGGGATGCACAGGGGCTAGACAGACAGATAGACATCACATCTCCTGTCCAGGTTGGCAGTGGGAAAGGGAAGGGAAGAAAAGGCGTCAGGACACTTGTCATGCACAAAAGTGGCAGCCACCAAATTTAAAGGTAAAATGTGCAAACGGGGTGTCCACAGTCAGGTGGTTTCTCCTGGCACAATGCAGGAGGATGCCCTGAGCATCCCGGCCACTTTCTCACCTGCCATCACATCCCAGTGCTGGCTTTTCAGCTCCAGTCATCTTGTAAGTCAATGGGAGCTCTTGTGTACCTATTGCAGGAGTTTTATCCAGTTCCACCTGACTTCAT
This sequence comes from Psilopsiagon aymara, assembly GCA_024733675.1. Classification (NCBI taxonomy): domain Eukaryota; kingdom Metazoa; phylum Chordata; class Aves; order Psittaciformes; family Psittacidae; genus Psilopsiagon; species Psilopsiagon aymara. Next base: position 14,765 of record JANRGW010026890.1, on the reverse strand, counting down.
TTACAACTACACATGCATGTTTCATGTATAAAACTGCACAGAGCAACAGAGAGAAATAGTATTCCTCTTCTCCTGCAATTTAGGTAATCTTCAGTGATGGGTTGTTGGTTTTCTACATAGTTTGTGTCAGCCAAAGCCTCAGAGAGCCCCACCTGAGCAGCTCTTCCTTCTGATGGGTCACAGAGAAATAAGAAATGTAAGTTGGGGTGTGCGTGTACCTGTGTGTAGACAACATAATAAGCATATATTTGTAGGTACACACCCCACTCCACTATATGTAGGTACACACCCCACTCCACATATGGCCATATATATCCCAGTATGTTTTGGGATCATAGAGGATATTATCTACATCTTTTCACATTTGTATTTGCCAGGCAATAAGCAAAATTACTAAAATAGTGCTGCTTAAATGAAAGCAGTTGGGGAATAGAGTTTTCATGAAAAAGCTGCCAAGTTATTGGAGCAATTTCCTTGCTTTACCTCAGGCCTACCCAGGGGCTGCAACTGAAATGCCATAGACCTGAGTCTGTGGTTTTAGTTATTTATTTTTTCATTCACATGCATAGGTATACATAAAAATATATGTATGTATGTGTATCTTTACACATATATATGTGCTGATTATACTTATATAAATAGACCTTTTTTAAAGACCTTTAAAAGCATATATTCTAAATATATGTAAAAATTATATCAGTATTAATGTGTATATGTACACATAATGAATTGCATAATATTATAATATATATTTATAATTATATAATTACATTTGAGATGGATAATATGCATCATAATATCCATATAAGTTAATATTTGAAGTCTATATACAGTTATTATATTGATTTTATATACGCATATATAGTTATTATATTGATTTTATATGTGCATATATACATACTCAAATTTATGTATATACATGCACATCCATATATGTACACCTTTATACACATGAATGAGAGACATAAAATCTCTGTAAATGCATATATTATGCCAATATATAGGAAGGTCTTAAACATTTACATATACCTACATGTGTAAATATGTATATGTGTGTATATATATAAAGGTAGTTATTTTAAAACATCTTTACATATATAACCAGCATATATATGTGCATGTAAATATACATATATATACACACATTTTAAATATCTAAAATATATACATTTTTTGAGATATACAAAGACTTTTATATATAAGTGCCTGAATACACTCTATAGCTGTGTTTATATCCCTAGCCAGCTAATACATGTGATTGCTCAACACTGGCCATGTCACCTGCCCAGAAGGTATGGCAGAAGGCCCCTGGCCCTATGGGCTGTGCAGTGCCTGTGCTGCTGCTCTTGTCCATCCTGTCCAGCAACGTGTAATGAACTGCCTCTAGCAGCTTGGTTTGAGCCTGTGCATTATCATTCGCATTTGTTGCTCTGTTCCTTCATTCCACTCTGCAGGGAAAGGGCAGGATTTCCATTCTGCTCCCTCCACCCTGTCAGCATTTCCAGGCATCTGCTTGTGTTTAGACCTGACAAACATGAAGCTTGTCCTATGAGAGATGCTCAGGTGCACACACATGGTTTACTGTCCTGAGACCGTTAATTTTCTTCTATTGTTTTACTAAAAATCATTGTCGTTACATAGTGTCACTGCAGCGAGTTGGCTGATGACGGCAAAGAGCCAGAGTCCTGCTCCAGGGCCAGCAGTGATGGCTTTGGAAATGAGACTGAAGGGTGGAAAGGGATGCTTTTTCTTGGCTGCTGGACTTGACTAGAAACCCTCTGTTTAGTTCTTATTGCACAGAAACTGTTAGTCTGCTTATGATGTGCAGCCTGGTTTGTGCCAGGAGAGGTTTGGGACTCAGTGTTCCCTTCCCTTCTGGTTACAGCACTCAGGGGCGCTTGTGAGTGCTTACTGGAGGAGGCTGAGTATGCAAGCAGTACCTGGCAAACTCAGTCTATCTGGGGCACAAACATCTGTGCAGACTCAAGGCAGTGCAATGTTTTTGCCTGTGCGCAGTTAGCTAAAGTTGTTCTCTTGACTTTGTGCTCCCTGAAAACAGGTGGAATTTTTTCTCCCTTTTTTTGGTACATTGTTGGCTTGATATTCCTAAAGCACTTGATCACCCAAGGAGCTGTGCAACGCTGCCATCTGCATCACTGCACAGCAATCAGCCAGGGACAGGCCACCTGCTTCAGAGCTGGAAAGAGCCTCTCAGTTTAAGGGGAAAAACTTTTAGGAAGGAGCTGGAGGAAGAATTGGATGAAAAATGGCTTCTTAGAATAACCAAGAATTAGCAGAATCTAAGTGGCATGAAGAAGGAAGCCCTGGCAACAAGGCAAGCAGTGTGTTATAGCTCAGGAAAGGAAAGGAGGAAAGGACTTTCTTAGGTAGACCCAGGAAAGAGTATTCAAATGCACAACTTCTGCACTCACAGGGTAAGAGAAAGAGTGAGAAGACTAGAGAGATGGTGACTGGTACCACAGGGCAGGAAGAGATGGGCAAGCATAATGCTACATGCTCTCTTCCTTAAAGTGGGAAAAACACATGGTTTTTGGATGAAGGGGAAGATGTGGAGCATGGGCTTAAGGGCAGCACAACAAAAGGACTGAATGGAAAACTGGAGGTTAACAAAGATGCGCAGAAATTAAATCCCAAATTCAACAGCCCACAATGAGTTAGGTATGACTTCTGATTGCTCAGTAGGAACTTGGAACAGGATGGGTTTTAGGTATTTACACACTTTGTTGTGTTTGTTTGGCACCTAAGGGTGCCCATGAGCAGAAAGTGGGCAGTCTTTGTCCTACAATTTTAAAGGATCTGGCCCATGGACCCAAAGATAGATGCTTAACGAGTATATCAGCCCAGGGGACGGACTGTGCATGTGGAGTGTGGGATATTAGTGCACGTATTTAATAGTGGTTTGCTAAGTGTCCAGGAGCCATTACTCAAGAGCTTGGTGACAGTTTTCTGAAAGACGATTTACAGGGATATGAAGGTAAATGAGATAAAATACAACATGACTTACCAAGCAAGATTAACCTGAAATCCCTAACTGATCTTGCAGATAAAGAAAATCCAACAGTTCTCCTCTGGGATTTCAGTGAATCCTGTCTTCATGCTTTGACTATCTAACAGTATGGATACGTTGGAGAAGATGCGGATTAATTGAATACCTCAGAAATGCATGGGGAACTGGCTAATAGGGCCCAGTAATGGTGAAAGGAGAGGATTTTTTAGGACTGAGTGAAGCTTACTTTGATCACACCTGGCTCAGCACCTCCTTGTTCACACCTACCAGGGACACCCATCACAACTGCTCTCTAGGTTTTCTTGCTACACTTCTCCTTGCTGTCACGCATCTCTCTGCTTGCCTGATTTGACTGATGTAAATACCCGCCCCCTTCTTCAGCATAATGAACACTAATTCCTTAGTATCTGTTATTTTCTACTGCATCTCCATTTCCCTGTCAGCCATCTCAGAGCACCAACAATTGCTATCACCGTTTGTCTGCTGTGTGTATATGATTAGAACAGTTGGCTCGGGTAATTACTTTTTGCTTCCTTCACTTCCTTCCTCTGCTCTGCGCTAGTCTGCCCAGTTGGGATTCTGCATTGCAGGCTCTTTGGAGCAAGTTTTCAAAGCAGGGTGCATGGCTTTTAATTCTGTCCATTGAATTGGAGGCCACCAGCTGCTAAGCCCTCTAAAACCTCTGAATTTGCTAAACAGCTAACTTTCACTTTCATTCTCCATTTCTTATTCACAAGGCCCTAAGTTGAATTTGGTAAATGATGTTTCTCTAAGTGAATTACCTGGTTGAGAAAACTGCCTGTCTAGTTTTATCCCCCCAGGACTGCCAAGCATCTGGTGCTGCTGGTGCTCACCTCGCTCCCAACATGCCCATAGAAGGGATGTGATCTACCTACATGGAAATCAGTGGCTGCTGGTGGGCCATGGAGCCATCCTCATTCCAGCAGCAGGGAAACAAAAACTCCCAGTGGCTGAGGGATTCCTAAAGAGAAATAAAACAAACCCACATCAGAGACCTGTGAAATTCCTGCTCTCCCCTAATGTGTCAGAATTCATCTGGAAAGATTTCCTTTAGAGGTATTTGTTTAATTACAGTTATTGCAAAGACAGTTAATGGCTGATGAACACATCAGCATATTTTAATTGAACATATTGGGCTTACTGAACAAAACCACAGCTCTTAACCTTTCTCTAAGTAACATCTTAAGACAAGCTTTTCTACATTCAGAGCCCAGGGAAAGCATGGAGGGGACCACCCATTGCTGTTAATGGGAGCCACCCCTGTTAATCCCTTTCATGTCAGTTCAACAATAGGCTGCTTAATGTCTAATTATTTTCATTTCATACAGTTACTGTTCACATTAGAGTAGGAGGAACGATCTGGCTAAAGGGTGCTCCAGGTTGCACCATCTCTGGCCACTCCAACCTCCTGCAGTGAACACTACTGATACCACTCTGAAGGCCTTGGGTGATTTTGCACCACTGGCTACAGTTTTTCGTCATTGTGATGGAATAGACCTGATCTGTGAACTAACCACCCCCTCCTGCCCTCAGGGATAATGACAGGACAAGGCCAGATTTATTCGGGATGCTGGGATCTGCTAGCCAGTTGCTTGCCTGGGTTGCAAGATGCACACCCCTTACCATTCCCTCACTGCAGTTTTTATTGATAGAATTCTAAGGAGCACAAGCTTGTGATTGAAGTTTGCTTGTGCTCAGGTACTTCCCTGAGTTGGCACTTGGGTCCTTACTCCATCAAAAACTAGCACTGATTTGTGCTGGAGCACAGGCTGATAAGCCCTCAGAGACTGGCTAGATATTTGCAGTGTGGTGCTCTTCAGACACATGACAATTTCAGGGCAATTTTGTAACATTAAAACAGCATTACTGGTGTGCTTTTAACTGGCCATAAATAGAAGCCTTGACTTGTCTATAGCAGTTTGATATTTCAAGCTAGGCAGGAACATTCAGTCCTGCCTCACAATCTGTTTTATCACCAAAAAGTAATTCTGTAGGATAGGCAAGTCAAGAGCTTACTCCTGCAAAACTTCAGTTTGTGCCTGTGAGCTGCAGTGAGGCTGCATCTAATATTCAAGTGCAGGAAGGAAAGGGAAAGCTCATTCTAAGGCTCATTAGAGATGGCAGAAAGATACAAGAAGAGCAACATCATTTTACACTTGTAAAAAATAAAATACCCCTAGTAGATTCATATTTTTTATCTTTGGTAGAAAAGCTCTGTAACTGCCGCAAAGCATTAGTTTCCAGTGACTAGCTGTTTTTTTTCCTGTAGCCTCTGGCATTAAAGCTCCCAGTGAAAAGATACTTTAGAGCTAGTTCAGGCAGTTCATGTTCTGTCAATCAACTCTCAGGCTGGAAGCTGGAAGTATAAAGGCAGTAACATGACAAGATTTTTATTTTAATATCTTTACTCTTGATAAGATAATCCTGGAGGAACAGCGGTGATCAAATATTTACAAGGAGCACTCACTGGCACAGTCTGTTGTAAATTAAATACACAAAATTATGTGGGAATAATGCTAATGTTGTGATAGGAGGACAATAAGGCAGTGTGCTTGAAACGAAGGTTGACTCTTCTTAATATATCCTCCTCTGTGGCAGGTAAAGAGAGAAAAGAAGAGCAGCTTTCATTTCACATTGTGTGATCTTTCTCTGCTTTTCAGTAGTTTGTTGTTTAAGTGTATTTGTGTACTTAATGATCTTGATTTCTAGGTATGTATTTGTGTGTTTCCTGTGTGTCTCTCTGGGATGCACTTAATGACTGATGAAGCCTGTTAGTACTGAGCCGTTGTCTTGCCCCTTTGTGAGTGCAGATTTGGTCCCAGCCCTGGTTAGGGCTCCCTGGGAATGACCAGGTGCTGCAAGAGGCTGTGCAGAGTCAAGGGTAGATGGGTCAGAGTACGCACTTCTGGGGAGCTCTTCCTATGCACCTTGCAGACACTCACATGCTTGCAAACAGACAGAAGCACCCAAACTCTTGGTTTGGCAGACCATGAGACTCACAGCAAATAAACCCAGGGAGGAACCTTTGCAAAAGCGAATTCTTTTCTTCCCCTTTTCTTTGCAGACCCCTGTTTTGTGGAGGTGGGACCTGCAGTGACATGAAGGCCATGCCCATGCTGGCCCAGGGGAGAGCTGGCAGCACCCAGTGTGCCAAGTCCCCTCCAATGCTGCTTTTTAATGCTACTGTTCTGAGGCTCAGCCAGAGCCTGGGAAAATGAAGCACTGATTTAGGCTGAAAGGCCAGTGGTAGCTAATACGGGAAATTACTCCAGCAATCATCAGTCTTTTCCTGTCATTATGGTGACAAAAGGAATAACAAAAGCTGAAGCAGAACAAGATAGGGTGACACAAGTAAAGGAGAAAAGAATAAATGCTCTGCAGCTGCAGCTGGGTCAGGATAGGCAGCACTTGAGAGCTGCACTGGAGCCACATCTCTGATGGATGGAGTTGTGTCTTCTCTGTACGTACAAGGGTTTGTAAAGTGACACAAGTACTAAGCCCACCTTGCATCAAGTGCCACAGTCAATGAAGCTACCACAGGCCTAAAAAACGTTAATAATCCTGGCTCTATAAGGCTCTTGTGTTACAGCTTTAATCCTAATACACTAATCATTGATTTTTGCACCTCCTTTCTAAGCAGCTCTTTGTTATTTGCTGCCTGCCTTAAGGACAAGGTCTGCAACCAATGTAGCCTCCTCACCGCTGTTCATCTCTGAGCGTCATTAGAGGACACAGCAAGAAAGTCTGGTCTTTCTGGCCAAAGCAATGATCACCTGTGATAGATAGAAACACATGTCCAAAAGGAAGGGAAAGCACAGAGAGATGTGCCTGGAGGCAACCCAGCACCAGAGGAGCAAATGAGATAAGCCAGTGATACAGGCCAGCTAGTTGGGTTTACCTCAAGCCCCTTCCAGAACCTGCCATCTCCCCATGAACAAAGATATGGGTACTAGCTCCCAGACGTCTAAACAGCAGATTTTTGAGCTGCTTGAGGAGGGGAATATCTTGAAGAAACTTCAAAGAAGAACTTGGACAATGGCAGCAAAAAGTAGAGGTCCAAGGACAACTTACTTTGGAGTCCCAGTGACAGCAGGTTGGTGACCATCCTGTAGCAAGATTCCTAGCCTTGGCGGCCAGGAGGAAGTCCCCAAGATCAAGCAGCATCCAATGACTTTCCACTTAAAGTAGCAATTTCTGTTTTCTTGGAATTACATTCTAAAAAATGAGGTAGGAAGAATGATGGGGTGCAGGGGGGAGTAGAAGAGGGTGTTGGAGGGAGCAGTGGGAAAAACTTTCATCCTGAAATGCCAAGCCAAATATCCCCCTTGTCCCACCAAACCTTTCTTTATGTTAAGAAGGAAAATTGTATTTTCAAGGCAGCTCTATTTATGAGTGATTGTGAAAAGCTCTGCTAAGGGGCTATGTCAAGCCATGGGTCACCCTACAGAGCTATTGTCAAGAGAGGTGGCAAGTTGGAAAGGACTACAAGGGAACTCTGCATGGTATTTTTTGATGAACTGATTATTCAGAAATTTCACAAGCACATCACTCTGTTCTCAGACTCAGAGCCCTGCCAACACACAGGACAGCTTACATGAGCAGCAGTGATCTCTGCGTCACTGTGCTGCTGGCCAGTATGTTAGGAATCAGATGCAGGAATCGGACAAGGCTTTTTCAGCAGCTATTGAATGCAGTGACAAGAGGTGGGGAGTGGCTGGGAGGACATAGAAAGCTGAGAGAGGAATTATTTAGGTACTTTCATGGCTGTATATATGTGTATTTGAAAGATTTTCCTAGGCTCTGTGGCTACTTGGGCATTATGATTCTTATTGCTTTTTAGAGCTAGGGTGTGAGAGAAACCCCAGATCCCGCATGGATTCAGGTGCTTTTTATTTCAGGGAGTGCTCAGTCCCCAGTTCCATTTCAGAAGCTGACCTTGGCTTCCCATCTGTTGCAGCCAGGAGTCTCTGTCTTAGATGTCATCCTGACTCTGTAGCCAAGTCAGGCTCCCGGAAAGACCAAATGGCCATTTTTTCCCCTCTCTGCAACATTAATTAAACCCAAATGATTCGGAGAAAACTCCAGGAACAAACTCGCCAGCAAAGTTTTCCAGTTGACAAGGAGGTATTCTGTATTGCGGCGTCGGGAGACACGGGGGATAGCTCCTCCTAACGTGCGTCGCCGTATTGCCACGCAGGCCATCCTTACATGGTCACATGGGCATACATGAGGCTACACACGAATTACATCATTTTCCAGAAAGTTTCCAGCAATACATACAAAATGTGATGGTGGTCTTTGAGAGTCATTTACTTCTTCCAACAATCTTCATCACCGCTGGCAGTCTTTGAAGCACCAGCTTAATTAACATAACAGACATAGCAATCATCCTGTCCCCCTACTTATCAGGTAGCTTAACTGCTCCCATTCTGGACATTTGCTGGTCCAGATACTCCCCAGTAAATGTTTACACCAACTTAATGGGCTCATTAACATAGCAATCATCCTGTCCCTCCACCCATCAGGCAGTTTAACTGCGCCCATCCCCAGGTCCTGTTTCTCTATTTTGTTTTTCTTATACTTCTTGTACTAAGGTCCTAAGGACCTAAAACTACCTTCAAGCACCCCCATTACAAAGCCATCAGATTTAACCTTACTTAGAATTGATTACATTTTGTGCTTTTGTGCCTCCTCCTTTCACAGAACACTGTGTTATTTTAGCACAGGATAAAATGAGAGCCTTGTATCTGGGGGGGGTGGGGTACATGTGTGCTGCAGGAGGTTAGAAGCAGCATGGAGCCAATTTCTGAAATACAACACAGACTTCAAGGAGCTGATGTGGCACATCCCTAGTCCATTGATCTGTCACCACACAAGCCCCTTTGAGCTACCTGGGGTGGTATATGGAGGACTAGGGCCTGGTGCATCTGCATCTGGAGCTAGACTGATGCTGAGTTGCTGGAAGGCAATAAAAAAAACATCCTCATGCTGTACTCACAGCCTTTGTTGAAAGCACTGTAGAATACCTGCCCTACTGCAAGCAGATATTTGTTTTCTGTTTTGGTGGAGGTGCTCTGCACTCTGCAGCACTGCCCAGCTCAAAGACAAGCCCTGGGCATGACCCCAGTGAGGGCAAGCAATTGAGATTGCATAGGACAAAGTTGCTTACAAAGACCATCAATGGTCAATGAGGGAATGCACAGCATGTCCTCACTCTTCCAGCAACTCCAAGCTTGTAACACAGCACCCTGCCTGTCTATAGGAAGTGTATGACTGATCCAGTCACCATCCTTCGGTCTGGGGTCTTAAAAAACCAAACAAAACCACCAACAAAAAAACAGAACCAAAACCACAGGGGGTGGGTTACTCCACATACTGCTGCAGGATGTTATATATTTCATGATCTGCCTTCTCTAATCTCTCCTTATCTCTCACTCCAACCCCTTCTTATGTCCCTCATCTATTGCAAATTCCCTTTTTAAGCTGGAGCAAAGCACATAAATATTTTCATGCTGCATAAATAGGTTGTTTTGTGCATAATGCCACGGGAGGCTTTTTTAAAATAGAGGACCTTCAGTGCTGTGATAACAGCCTCCTCATTTGCACAAATGAAATCTTCCATCCAGCTCAGCACTCATCTGCTCAGCAGTCCCCATGCAAAATGGTTGGCACAGCACCCACTCATCACAGGCTACAGAATTAATACAGAATATTCCACACTTAATAGGAAACCACTAAGCAGGAAGTTTGGAAATACCTTACACATGTAAGTGATGCTCAGGTCTTCCTTCAGGTACGTCCCCAGCAGCAAATCTGTTGTCTTCCTTCTATGTGAAATCACAGCTACTTTAAATACTATAGTGCAAAAAAAGATGACTGTGTGTGTTAGCCCCTTCACCAGCACCTTGGACCATCCTGTCTTCATCCCTTGTTTCAGGGTCCAAAAAGCACAGGCACCATCAAACTGGACTTTTCATTTACTCTGCATAAAAGAAGAGATAGTTTTATGACCTCTACATTTTTTGAAAGAGCTAATAGGAGATATTGGTGGCCACACTGGACCATGCTATATCTTTGACTCAAACTGGCTTTTCAGGAGTAGTATTTTAACAGCATCACAGTAAAATCTGGAATCAAACATCAGTGATTCTGCTCTAATGTTTCTATTTATATTTGACAGCACAAAGACTCCAAACCAATGGACAGAATTCCTCTGCAGTACATAGCAGAGAGACTTAGGAAAAATTATTCATTGTGCATCTTCCTGCTTCTCAGGTTAGGTTGCAGCCCTTTAGGGACAGGCTATCATGAAGCATTTATATTTGTTCTGGAAGTCACCACACTGTGCTGCCAGGCATGCAAAGCACTCCCAGGCTCTGCTTTGGAACTGATCCTAACCTCCTCAAGCTTTCAGATAGACTCTGCATCCTAAACTGCTCTCAGCATGGCTCTTATTTAAAGACTTACAGCATTTTGGTTTCCATTCTGAGTTCATGAGACACAGAAAGCTTTGGTTATCACTTCCCTGCAATTCAAAAGCAAGATTGTGGTGCTCTTTTCATGCGTATCTTGCAGACTAATTTCTTCTCCCTTCCATCTGTTGTTTGACTTCTTTTCCTTCATTACATGTTAGCAATCAACAACTAACCCATGGTGGGTCTTTCCCTGTGCAGGGCTCTGAGCATTTGTTGCTGAGGGAGCATTCCACATTAATGGCTCCCACTCAGGTTGTTTTCTGCTCCAAGCAGGACATTTGTGCCTGTCTAACCTTAATGTGATTACTATCCCATTAGCAGCTCTACATATTGATTGGCAGAAGCTTTCTCTATCACCTTGAAGTCCAGAAGTGTTATAACAAAAAGGTTTTGGATTATACTAGTATTTATTCCCTTTGGTACATACGCACAAAAAGCAGGGGACATCTTGTGGTTTGGGTCCTACAAGACACAGTGGGTTTCCTGTAGAAAAGGTTTTGGATTTTACTGGTATTTGACTTATGTTGTGGCTTGTTATAATGATGATTTTGGTCTTGTGATTTTGGTATAGGGGACAGGCTGTTATGACTGTTATTGTTGTCTCTGCCTCAAAGTGTTGTAAATGTGTGGAATGCGTCCATTTTGTGGCTTGTTATAGTGATGATTTTGGTATTGGTGACAGACTGTGCTATTAATTGTTGTTTGATAGGATTTTTGTCTCCGTCTCAAGTGTTGTAACTGTGGAGTGAGTCTGTGGGATCCCGTGTGTGTGTGAATGCAAGATTGATAAAGGGAAATTGGCAGAGTGGAGAGATCTTGAAAAGGAGTCCTTCGGGGTGCATTTTGGTACATTGGAAAGAACTGGGAGGATTTCCTGGGGGCTCGGTAAATGAGAAAAGTTGATAAAATATTGTAACCAATGGTGGCCTTCATGTACTTTAGAAGATCAGGAAAAATGGCCTAAAAATGGAACTTCGAACTATGACAAATTGTTACAATTAATGTTGTTTTGAGACGGCAAAGAAAATGGGATGATGTATGTAGATGTTTTTCACTTAAACCACCCAGAGTGACATAAGTGAAATTAGTATCGCTATGCCAGATCCCTTAATTTTAGCCTTAGAAAAAGACAGGGAAAAACTGAAAGCAAAGCTGGAGAGATGTTGTCCAGACTGTGATACTGGGGGAAGATGTTTAAAATTAAGGAAAATCAAGGGGAAAAGGAGGGGAGCTTGGGCATCTCCTGCGTTTGAGCGTAGGGAGGGATGACCGGCGGAGGTGGGGAAGTGGGTTCTTCTCCTGTGGGACCGGATCTGTGTGCGTGCTGTGGGGAGTTTGGATGTTGGAAGTGAGACTGCCCTGCGGGGAGTGCCATGGGGTCGCTTCGGTGACTGAATTGGAGCTAGACTGAAGGGACTGGGAAATCGACCCTAACAGATCCACTGGTTAAATTAAAACTATGGAGGAGAGGAAATAAAGTGGAATTTTAGTGGATACAGGAGCAACTCATTCAGAGTTAAAACAAAGGGAAAAGAATTTGTTACAGATGTGGGAGCTACTGGCCACCAAGAAAAAAAAAAACCAAAACAGCAACATGCATTCTTTCTGAAACCCTTAAAGTACAAACTGTGAAAACAAACAGGAATGCATCAACTTTTATGCATTCCAAATTCTCCAAAACCTCTATTAGGGTGAGAAGCAACATTTAAAGAAGGCAAAATGGAATTAAGAGTTAAAAATGATCAACTAATTGCAGTTTTGAGTTTATCTTTAATTCAGCAGAAAAGTGAACAGGAGGACCTCCCTGAAATAGAAGCAATCCTTAATCAAGGTATATCTGGGGGTATGGGTGTCAGAAGTTCCAGGTAAGGCAAAAAAATGCTTTGCCTGTTAAAGTAGAAATATAAAGGGGGGGGGGCAATTCAGGCAAAACAGTATCCCTTAAAAATAGAGGATCAAAGGGATCTTTTTTTTTTTTTTTAATCAATTTTAAAATACAGATTATTAATTGAATGTGAATTGGAATATTATACTCCTACCTTGCCAGTAAAGAAATAAAGTTGCAGATTGGTTCAGGATCTCAGAGCAATCAACAAATTTGCAGAGGATACTCATCCAGTAGTGGCTAATCTGTATACTTTATTGACTAAATTGAATAATAATCAGAAATGGTTTGCTGTCTTGGAGTTAAAGGAAATCTTGCTTTTGCTTACCATTGGCCAAAGAAAACCAGATTTTCTTTGCTTTTGAATGGGAGAGTCCTGACACGGGAAGGAAAACCCAATTAACTTGAATAGCACTAACTCAAGGGTTTAAAAACAGTCCAACAGCTTTTGAAAATCAGTTAGCACTGGAACTAGAATCATGAAAATCACCTACTCAGATGGGGACTCTGTTACAATATGTGGATAATCTATTAATTGCCACAGGAACAAAAGGAAGAATGTGTCCAGTGAATTCTGGGATCATTGAATTTTCTGGGACTGAATGGTTATTGGGCATTCAAACAAAAAGCCCAAGTAATTCAAACCCAAGTTTCCTACCTAGGATATGAAATAATAGGAGGACAGACAGAACTTAGAACCACTAGAAAAGAAGCTATTTGCCAGACTCCATGACCGTCGACCAACAAGAAGCTCAACGTTCTTGGGAATGAGTGGATGATGCTTGACTTTGGATGCATGATTATAGTGTTCCGGTAAGACCACTATATGAACTGTTCAAAAGAAATACTCCCTCTTTGGAATGGACTGATTCAGCAGAAACGGGGCTCATGAGAGCTGCAGCTTTGTGACTTCTGGATGTGACTAAATCCTTTCAGCTATATTCTTATGAAGAACAGGGAATGGCTTTGGGGGTCCTTGCTCAGAAACTAGGACCATATAAGAGGGTAGTGGTATATTTTTCAAAATAGTTGGATAAAGAGAGCAGAGGATGCCGGGGATGCTAAGGGCTGTGGTGGCAGTTGTCATGAATACTGAAGAGGCTCACAAATTTACCTTGGGACAAAAGATTACTGTACTAGTGTTCCATGTTGTATCAGCAGTCCTGGAATGGAAAGGAGCCCACTGGTTATCTCCTTCATATTTTTTAAAATACCAGACCACCCTTGAGGAACACGATGATACAGAAATTGTGGTCACTAATGTTGTGAATCCAGCATCCTTTTTGCAGGAACAACCGACAGAACTCCTAACACACAACTGCTTGGCCACCATAGAAACTGCATATTCAAGACAACCAAATTTGAAAGAAAAACCTCTGGAACATGCTGAATGAGAGTCCTGGAGCTGTCTAAAGACAAAAGGATAAATATTTGGACTGATTCTAAAATACGCATTTAGTGTGGTCCATGCACATCATGCTATCTGGAAAGAACAAGGACTTTCGAACACAGGGAAACAGACTAAACATGCTACAGAAATTGTACAACTACTGGAAGGTCTTCAGCTACCTGAGGAAGTAGCTATTTTGTATTGTCCAGGGCATCAACAAGGTGATTCTAATCAGGAAACTGGAAATAATTTGTCCAATTTTGAAGAACAATCTAAAATCATGTCCTTAATCCCTGATAGCAAACTAACAATTGAGAAATCTAAACCTTGATATTCAAAAGAGAATAGAAAGCTGATTGAAGATCTGAAAGGCCAGGAAAACAAAGAGGGTTGGGTTCAGACACCTGATGGGTGAATTGTAACTCCCTATAACCAACTCTGGAAAATCTATATACCATAGTTCAATTAGTGACACTGTCAGCTCTGTCTCAAGAATAATCCTAAAATTGAAAATAGAAATCAAATTGAGACAACTGTAAGAGGACAGCAGGGGCAAATAAATTTTCTGAATTACCAAGAAAAGGAGGTTTTTGATATTGGTTGGTGTTAACGAATACTTTTTCAGGGTGGCCAGAAGCATTTCCTTCTGGAATAAATAATGCAAGACAAGTAATTAAAACATTGTTAAATGATATAATACCTTGTTTTGGAGTACCAGTGGCAAATTCTTCCGACTGAGGCTCGCACTTTGGCGCAAAATTGTTACAAGAAATTAGTAAAAAAATTAAAAATTGATTGGCAGTCACATGTTCTATACAGGCCTCAGCCCAGTTTGCAAGTAGAAAAGATGAAACATCTGATCAAACAACAGATTAGTAAAATATGTCAGTGTCATGGGTTCAGCAGTAGCAGTCATTTTTCTCCTTCTTAGTAGCTGGTGCAGCACTATGTTTTTGACTTGTGGCC